>JANQAP020160724.1:0-20821 GCA_026874005.2 Erythroxylum coriaceum | reverse complement strand
GGAAACTTAATAGTCATAAATAAGAAATACAATATGACAATATGAATAATTTGTATTGATGAGCATTTGTATTGGTTATAATGATGAATTGTAATGATGTGCAATTATATTGATAATTTGTATCAATGAGTGTTGAATATCAACATTTGGCTTATAAATGTGCAATTTCGGTATATGGATAATATGTTGAAGCATATTTGCATTATGTACTTTGCTTAAGTATGCCATCATTGTTTACTTGAACATCGAATATCAATGTTTGGTTTATGAATGTTAATTTATTATATTACTGTAAACTCTCGATATATCAAATCCAATGTGCTATATTGGTCGACCAATATGCCTACTAGCCAACCAATGTCTCAACGACTAGTGAATTTGTGCAATGCACACTAGTCAACTAATATGTTATACTAATCGATCAATGCTTTGTAACTACTAATTGTAACAACTAGTTTTTAGGACCAATAGCTAATAGGGGTCTTAAAATAAAACAAATACATGTTTTCTTATTGATTTTTGTATTAAGAAGCATTTCGAAGTTTTTTATACATATTTCTAAGTGTTTTTCAATCATTTGATCATCATTGTATCTTATTTGTGTAAGTGAGCCTCTTTAGAATTATCAAGTGATAAAGTAAGGTATTTTAAGTTGTAAGACTTATCTAGGGCATTATATGATTGTACTTGGGGGTGAATCAACTGAATTGAGGTTCCTCTTCACCTTAGAAGAAGATTGAAAAAGGTTAAGGTTCCTCTTCACCTTAGAAGAAGATTGAAAAAGGATCCTTTTTGTAGAGAAATATTGTATGAAGGTTATTCTTTATCTTAAAAGAAGAAGTATAGTGAAATTCTAAAAAGAGTCTTAGAAGTAGATGTTGGCAAGGGTTATTTAGTAAACCAATATAAATTGCTTTACTTTATCTCTTCCCAATGTTTTTTAAATTATTTTTCAATTAATTGATTGATTTATACTTAGCAATTTCCTTATCTGTATTTATATTAATTGTTAATTGAGTATATTGGCTTTAAAATTTTGTTAAATTTTATAAATATCTAATTTAACCTCTCTTGGGTGCCATTGGGGGTCTATTAGGCTAGTATTTCTAATAAAATCATATAACAAAGATCACAATGACATATTTAGGAGGGTCTATTAGGCTAGTATTTCTAGAAAAAGCATACAACAAAGATCATGAAATACTTAAGAGCATTATCATCACCATTTGTATAAAAGGGACAAAGCATTAGTAGAGCACCCTTCTTTGATGGCAATGATTACGTCTACTAGAAAAATAGGATGAGATTATTCTTAATGGAAAAAATATCGACCTTTGACAAATAGATTAAAATGGTCCATTTTTACCTACAAAAATTGAAGATAACAAAAAGGTCCCTAAACTAAAAAAAGAAAGGGAACCTCAAAATAAGAGAATAATTTTCTTGAATAGTAAGGTTGTACACTTTTTATTTTATGCATTGGGAATAAAAGATAGAAATTGAGGAGAACTTAAATTGAATACTTAGAGTGTATCTTTTTGGACCATCCTGATGTGGAGGTTAAAATCGGTTCAGAAGTTATACCACAGAAAGAATGTTTTAATTACCTATGGTTTTCATTCAAAGCAATAGAGAGATCGATGAAGATATAGTGCATTGTATTAAATCAGGATAGCTTAAATGGAGAAGTGTATTAGGAGTTTTGTGTGACAAGAAGATACTGCTCAAGTTTAAAGGTAAATTATATCGTTCAGTGATTAGGTCAGCTATGTTATATAGGGGGAGTGTTGGCCTATCAAACAAGTGCATAATCGTATGCTAATAATGGCAGAGATGAGGATGCTCTATTGGATGTGTAACCATACTAGAAGAGATAAGGTTAAGAATGTATTGGTAAGAGAAAAATTAAAGGTGGCTGGTATTAATGATAAATTAAAAGAGACGAGACTTAGGTGGTTCAGACATGTTAAAAGGAGAAATCTTGATGCTTCAGTAAAAAGATGCAAGAAAATAGTACTTAGAGATTATAAGAGGAAAAAAGGGAGGCCTAAGAAGGACTAGGGTGAAGTGATCAAGAATGATATAACTTTGATGGAACTTACTGAGGATATGACCTACAATAGAAACTTTGATGTACTAGGATACAAATAAAGGATCTTATATAGAGAGGTCTTTATTGTTTTCTTAAGTCCTCTAGACTTGTTCCTTCGATTCATTTATTGTATAGATAGCCGTAATATTTTAATGAAGTAGTACTTATCTCCTAGTTTTTTAGACTAAGTAGTTCCTTACTTAGTTTATTTACCTTTTTTTTGGTAATGACTGGTGTGATTTGTTCTTATATTTGTCTCTTTTTGTCCTAGTTTGTGTATTTATTTAAATATTTTATCTTGTGATGTTAATCTTTACCATATTCTATATGTATTTTATTACATAATTTTATATGTTTAGTTATACATATTTGTTGATATTTTATATTATTATTAATTTGAAGTATACGTGGGTCTTTCAGAAACAACCTTTGTTGGCAGAATATTTTCAGTTTTATTAATTTATTTGTTTCCTTATTTGCTTAATAGTTTATTTGCTAAGATATTGTTTTATCTTTTTTGTTTTTGGTCCCTATTTTTGTAAGATCTTATTTACTTCTTTATTTTCCTTTATTCTTGACAATAATCAAGGGATTGAATAGCAGAACTGTTGCTTATATTTCCTATATGTATTTCGGTCATTCATGAGAAATAATTAATAGAATTATCCTCCAATTCGTTCATGGTATTAGAGATTTGAACGCAGAGGAGGATGGTTGCATTTGGGACGATAGGAGCATTGTATGTCGAGTCAGGGGAAAATTCTACCACTGGCTCGTCAAATGTGACTTCACCAAGATCGATCCTAGAAACTTCGAAAACCATTATCAGCACAGGAAACACATCCTTTTCCCATAACAGCATTGACATGCAGCTATCGGTGGTAACCAACCATTTGTTGAATGGGAACAACTATTTACAGTGGTCCCATAGCATGCTTATATTTGTAAGAAGGAGAGGGAAGGAGAAATACCTAACAACCGAGCCATCAGTTGCGTCTGACTCAAAATATGAGGCATGTATGACTGAAAACAACCAAGTAATGAGCTCGTTGGTTAACTCTGTGACTCTCGAAGTGGGTGATCAGTTCGTCCTTGTAACCTTTGCAAAAAAGATATGGGAGAATGCCAAAATGACGTATGCCACTATAGAAAATATCACTGTTTTGTTTCAGATTAAGGAATTCTGAGGGAAATGAAGCAAGGTGACAAATCAGTCCCTGGTTATTACACTATGTTAGTAAAATTGTGGCAACAGCTGGACCTCTTTAACCCATACCAATGGGCTTATAGTGAAGATATGACATGCTACAAGAAAATTTTGGAAAGAGAACGGGTGTATGAATTTCATTTGGGACTAAACTTTATCTATGTGGAGGTTCGTGGAAGAATTATGGCAATCCGAATGCTATCAACCTTTATGGAGGCAGTCAATTTGTTTAAATGTTAAGAGAGTAGAAAGTTACTGATGTAAGGCACTCTAAGCAATCAAAATCCCTCTGAATCTTTGTAACGCCCCACTCCCATCAGCCATTTGCCCGGATGCCCGTTAGACGTTCATGCATGTGCCCAAAAATAATGGCATGCTAACTATATCACTTTCGCTTAACTCATGGCATCATAAATTAAAACATAAAAGTCACAATGACTAAAAACCCAAATTTCTTATTTCATTACGTAAACAATATGTACATTGTAGCTTTACAACGTCATCCATATAGGCACAATATCAACAACCTATCAGAGTCTATTGCTCTGTCTTCAAAACATGCTACATACATGAGGAATTAACAAAAATCTAGTCTAGATTCTTCAGTCAAGCTGACCGACCTTTGAGTCATGTCTTCAATCCAAAAGCAGTACTAGTTCTCTTCTAAATTGACTTAGAAGCTATATCGTCTCTCTCGAACCTGAAATGTCAATGTTGCAATTTGGATGAGTTTTGCGAATTTCGTGAGTTAACCATCCTTGATGGTTCACCCATATCATATAACACATCATTCATGTAATCACATCTTTCACATCATTTCATTTATCATCATGTAACATCGCAAAACACTTTGTTCATAAAATTTCACATAAATCAATCAACATAATTCAACAATAAATTGCAATCATTCAAATCATACATATCATGCATACATGCAATGTTCACGAGACTCACATTCTTTTATTACATTGTTGTGACCGAGTGTCTTTTTTGCTGTCCCGTATCCGTTGTGGATACCGAGCTCATTAATACTGTCCCTTATCCATTAGGGATACAAGACTTATTTTACATAGCGAGCCAGAGGCTCTTACCCTTTCTGAACTTTAAGATCTTTTTACTGGCGACCCAGTCACAATTGCCTTTATGTTTCATGCATTCATGTAATAAAATGCACTACACGTAGTCAATCATTTTGTTCAATCAATCACATTCACATTCTCTTTCTCATTCACATTTGTCATCAGATCTTAGTCCGACATTCAATATTTACTCTGAGAAAACACATATTCAGTCAAATTCACATTTAATGAACACTTCCAATATGTTATTCATGCATCAAATACCTCGGACATTCGATGTCCGGAATTAGTGTATACATATCACATAATAATTCAACACAGAGATAAAATAAACAATTAATCAAAGTGAGACCATCTTAGGTTACTTATAGTTTGCTCCAGATAGCTATTGCCTCGAGATCCTGACAATGTCTAGATGTTGTCACTCTAATTGCTCTTTTATATCATGCAACACTCATTTACACACATTACAACATCGCACAATTATATAAGTACTCATTTATGCACATATGTATATATGGATTATGTACAATGCATGCTCAATGACAATCCCGGGTACATTTCCTTAATATGCATCTCATAAACAATTAACATCATCTTTCAATCATTATTTAATACCTAATACACTTTCCTTACTTTAGTCGCCTCATTCATCAACCACTAGGCTCATTCAAGATCATCATTCAAGCCTAAATACATCATAGGAAAGCATTGCTAAGTTAATAACTTATATATATTTATGATTTTGGGACAATAAGCATAACTTTCATTATGGATGTCAGATTAAGGTCATTCAATTACATTTTCAAAGAAGACTTAAAATTCTACAACTTCGGTGAAGACCCCGAAGAGAGATTTTGTCATCTAAAAGGTCAAAAATGCACATGTATGTAGATGTCCAGAGAATGTCCGCCTAGCGGACTTATGTCCCTCCAAACGGACATAAACTAGGCTGGAATGCTGAAATTACAAAGAATGTCTACCCAGTGGACTTATGTCCCTTCAAACGGACATGAAATGGGTTAGAACGCTGGAATTTTAGAGAATGTCCACATAGAAGACCTGAAGTGCGCCTAACGGACATCTATTGGCCATTTTCCAGATTTCCAACTCCTACAATCACATCTAACACATCTTATGGATATCTTATCATTCCCACTATAATTCCTCTTCGTTCTCACCTCCATTCCAATTCAAAACATCCACAAAACACATCATACAAGATTGTTGATCATAACCCCATAAACAGAACATCAACCATATCTATACATTCTTCAATATTTCAGCACATATTCAACTCCATTGTCACCTTCCCTTTATCTATAAACTATCATCCTAATTCTCCTCACTTCGAGACACTATACTATCCCTTTCTTTCTCTTTTAACTCACTCTACTACATCTCTATTACAATTACTAACATTCACGTCATTACATACCAAAACAGAAAATATTCATATACACATTCATCTTCAATTTTTTGCATATATTTAACTTAGGTATCATCTTCATTTTACTTCTAATTGATCAACCTAACTTACCTCATTCCAAGACATCATAATACTTCTTCTTATAAGCTCTAAACTCATGAATTACCATTCATCAAAACACAAAAGTAAGACATAACTCCTTTTTACCACTTCATTCACACATCATCATATTTCAAACTCCCTTTTTAATAATCATTCATCTCTTAAATCTATCATTATAAATGCTTTATTTAACAAACAATTCATGAATAACATTAACACCCTACAATTTGGAACATGATATCTTTATCATTAATACACCCACGTATCACATATAAAATTTTATGATTATGATCATCAATCTCAAATTACTCATCATATTAGTTGCATTTAACATTACCATAAGATCAAAGTATAACTTACTTGATAAGACTCCAAGTTCTTCAACATCTCACTTAGCCCTAGCTTTCTTCTCTCATATGCGCATCATCATACAAATGTGGGAGGTTAGGTCTTTAGTGAGAAATGAAGGTGAGAGCAAGATGGAAGCAACAATTGATAGATGAAAGCAAGATGTGACGTGGATGAAGGTTGGTGAAGCAAAATCGTGAAAAGAAAAGAAGAATGAAGAAGATGATGAAGATTACGAAGAGAAGAAGAAAAAGCAAGATGAAAACAATTAAGTTGGTCTTTTAAGAGTTAAAGAGTGAACAACGTGAGTGAGGGATGAGTGATGAGTGGTAATGAGACTTGTCACTGCCACTTGTCACCTTCCTATGATCACATTTGGACCACTTTCATAACTAGTCCATTTTATCTTCAATTTCTACTCCAATTGTCTCCCAATTTTCAATGACATATTTCATTAAATCCTAATTTCATTTATAAACATTTCCATTATCATTTGACTCTTAATTCTACTTCCATTTATTAATGGTCCTGCCATTTAGCATTTTTCCTAGTCTAAAAATACCCAAAAATTCCAGAAATTTCTTAAATTTCACAAAAAATTCTAAATCAATACTAATACACACCAATGAAATTTTCAATACACATAAACCACAATTCATATAAAAAATCACATTTATAAATCAATTATACCTAAAAAATGTCAATGTATGCATATACAATCATTTTAATGCGAGCAAAAATTAATATTCACATGTGTGTGTATGTCATATTTTGCATGAACATGAAATGCACTTTCTATCTTACCAATAATCTCTCATATGCAATATTCTAGGGTCCTAACCCTTAACATGGGAGAACGGGATGTTACAATCTTCATTCATGGCTGTCAAAGGAACAAATGGGTCAGAATCTTAGAGAAAACAAGGTAAGCCTTGGTGTGACCATTATAAAAAATATGGCCATACTAAGGACACATGCTCAAAGATTTATGGGAAACCTCCAAATCAGAAAAAACAGATCAAAGGATGAGAACAAAAGCTACATAGCTATTGGTGGTGAGAAGACCGGGCGAGACAACATACCAGTGAGCAAAGAAGAAGTTGAATTGCCAAGGAAAATTCTTAACATGTATGATTTGAAGGCTGAAAAGGTTGTATCCTTAAGTAACATGGTGCAAACAGGTAATACTGGTACTATTTTAGGGGTTCAAACCCTAGATTGTTGTCTTTGGATTGTCAATTCAGGGGCTAATGATCATATGACTTGTGATAAGTCATTGCTTGTTGATGTATAACCTTATCTTATTCATAGGACTATAAAGGTAGCTAATGGACAATTTCTAAAAGTTTAGGGGATTGGAACTATTATAATTACTGATAAACTGATCTTAAGTAGTGTTTTTTATGTGCCTGGCTTGGATTGTAATCTATTATCTGTGAAAAGGATTGCTAAAGAACATAATTACATAGCTAATTTTGATGCTGATGGTTGTGTTTTCTAGGATTTGGAGTTGGGGAAGAGAATTAGCAGTGCTAGGGATTTTGATTTATATTACATTTGCAACTCAAGAAGGAATAAAGCTCTTGCTATTTTAACTTCTAATGAAGAAATTGCACTTTGGAACTATAGGTTAGGCCACCCTAGTTTATCTCACGTGAAGCAATTATATTTAACTCTTTCCAATAAAAAGGAAATTTCTTTTCAATGTGAATTCTGTCATCTCTTTAAACAAACCAGAAATTCTTGTACACCCCAAGCTTATGAACTCACTAAGCCTTTTTCCATCATTTATAGTGATTTCTGGGGGCCATCAAGGGTCAGAAAAAAAAAAATATTAACTGGTTTGTAACCTTTATTGATGATCATACAAGATTGACTTGGGTATATCTTTTGAAAGAAAAAGCAGAAGTTTTTCAGGTATTTAAGGAATTTTATTCCTTTATACTAAACCAATTTCACACAAAAATCCATAATTTATGAAGTGATAATGGTAAAAAATATCTAAGTTAATCCTCTGATCAATTTTTAACTAGCAGTGGTATTATACATCAGACCTCATGTGCTAATACACCACAACAGAATGGTGTTTTAGAAAAGGAAAATAGACATTTACTTAAGGTTGCTATATCTATTATGCTAATAAAAAATGTTCCAAATCATTTTTGAGGGGATGCTATTCTCACTTCTGCTTATTTAATTGATGTAATGCGTTGTAACACTACTCAAAATAATTAGACCTATAACTATAGCAGTGGTGAGTCTAGGTCGATTCCACAAAGTGTATGCTTAAAGCCTCTGAAATAAAAATAATTGGTGTTTAGGTTTTAAGGGGGTTTGGTTTTGGTTTTCAAACAAGAAAATAAAATGAAACTAAACTAACAAAAATAAATTAAATCAAACAATAAAAAATGATGAAAGTGATGAATTCGTTACGGACTCAATCATCGGTTCAATTTTGGCATACACACGGTTGATTATATTTCATTGAATTGTTCTTTTTGTACCTCTCCTAGCAACTATTAATCTTAGGTTAACAATAAGCTCTATTAACCCTAGTTTTCCCTTAGGTCTTGTTTAATTAAGAAGGGCTCGTTAATTAAACCTATCAATCAAACAACCTAGAACAAGCTCTCTAGATTTAATTGGATAGCCACATTACGATTTAGGAAAATAGATTAATCAAGGTAACAACCACATAAGCTCAAGTCTTTTAACCTAGGTTATGTTATACCTAATGATTAAAAACCATTAGTCACCACAAATGAATCTCAACAAAACAATTACGAATTATATTAAAATTTTAACAATGGGTTCTTACACAAAAATAATCAAATAGAGCATTCAATCATTCTCATACAATACCCAAACATTAAATATAGGATAACATAATCAATTATCAAGAGAAAGAACAACAAACAATGAGAGAAATGTTTAATCAGGTTCTTTGACGTCAATATCACCCCTGAACTGACATCGAGAAGCTAGCCCCCCATTGGTCTCCAAAGGAATGGAGCTTTGCCCCTTTTCTTCTTCAAAATTGAGAGCTCACACCTAAAATGATTCTATCGAACGAAACATAATGTTTCTGCCGACAAAATAATGTTTTTATACCAAAAAGTAGGGTTTTTGGGTGATCTATCAACATGTCATAGGAGTGACTTGGTGTGTCACACCTATAGGTGTGACAGTACTCTCACGCCTATGACTTATTTGTCATGGCCATGAGATGTTATTCAAGCCATGACATATGCTATTCTTCATTCCTTTTGACATTTTCTTGTCTCCTCTTGCTCTAGTCCTTCGTCTCCTTGCTCCATGAAGACAAGTAAGTGTGAATCTTAAAAAGACGACTCAAATATTATGTTTTTGACTCACTTTAGCTCTTTCGCTTCTGAATTGTACCTAAAATCAAATATTAACTAAAGTGAGTGTCTTAAGCATTTTAAAGTGTTAATCACTAAGTGTCGAGGGTTTATATATTAACAATTAAGCACATATCATTAATAAATAGAATGATATTAAAAGTTTTGGGGTCTCATGCACCTTTACAAAAATTGCTTGAGATTTATACCTCGATTCCTTTTGTTAGTACTCTACCCCAAAAGATATTTGGTTATGTTTCCTTTTTGCATAATTACCATTGTGGCAAACTTGAACCTAGGGCCTATAAGTGTATTTTCTTGGGTTATTCTTCTACTCAAAAAGGTTATAAATGTTTCTCTCTTACTCTAAAGCTTTACTTTGTTACTTTGGATGTGGTCTTCTTTGAAATGCAGGCCTATTATCTAAAAATACCCATAAGGGGAGAGTAGTGAAAGTGAATGGTTCTTTTTAGGAAGTGATGGCTCAGCGGACTCACTACACTAAGAAATTTTGCCTTCTGCACCTAGCCATGACTCAACCAAACCTAAAAGGGACTGAATCTCCTAAAAACACCTCTTTTTTTCCTAGTCCTGATCAAACCAGATCTGATTCTTATGAAACCATCTCTGAAACACACAATTTTTGTAACACCAGGCCTAAGATACTAGATCCTGACACCACCATTCCTATTGAAGCTACTGATATAACTGGTTACAGTCACAAACCTGATCCAAATTATATAGAAAATAATGAATGTGATAAAGAGAAGGATATTAAAATTAGGGTGGATAGATAGGAAGACAAAAATCCTAAGGTACAACCACATTTGTACGAAAAGAAGAAAGGCAAACAGTAGGCTAAATGTGAAGCATAACTAGAAAAATCCATCACAATTCCCGAGCAAGGCTATGAATCAGAACTTACTACAAATTCCAAGGAGTTAAGATGGCCAATAGCTCTCAGGAAGGGAGTAAGATCTTGTACAAAGCATCTAATCAGTAATTTTGTTTTTTATAACAAGTTATCACCACATTTTAGGGTTTTTGTGACTCAATTGTCTATTGAAAAATTGCCTAAAAGTTTCCAGGAAGCAGTGAAGGATCCTAAGTGGAGAGAAGCTATAGATGATGAGTTGAATGCACTCAAGAAGAACCAGACCTACATAGTAACAAATTTACCATCGGGAAAAATAGTGGTTGGTTATAAATAGATGTTCACCATAAAATATAATCCTAATGAAAACATTAACTAATACAAAGCAAGAATTGTAGCTACAGGTTTTACACAGACGTATGGGATTGAGTATTAGGAGACTTTTGCACCTGTAGCTAAAATCAATACTGTTAAGATTCTATTATCACTAGCTGTAAATATTAATTGGCCATTATATCAGTTAGATGTAAAAAATTCCTTCCTCAATGGTGATCTTGAAGAAGAGGTTTATATGAAAATGCCTCTAGGACTAGAAGGAGCTACACGTCCTTAGAGGGTATACAAGCTCAGAAAATCACTTTATGATTTGAAACAGTCACCCCAGGCCCAGTCTGATAGATTTGGAAAGGCAACGAAGAAACTTGGCTACTACCAATGTCAAACTTACCACACCTTCTTTGTTCGATGACTATTAAGTGGTAAAATGACTATTCTTATAGTTTATATTGATGATATTGTTATTACAGGTGATGATTAGGAAGGTATGAAGGAGCTAAAAGGTGATTTGACCCGAGAATTCGAAGTTAAGGATATCGACTATTTAAGATATTTTTTGGGGATGGAGGTGGCCAGATCTAGTAAGGGCATTTTAGTGTCGCAAAGGAAGTATACATTTGACCTTTTACAGGAAACTGGGATGATGGGGTCAAAGCCTGCTGAGACACCTATAGAATCAACTTATAAATTAAGTCTTAAAGAAGAAGGCACACCAGTGGATACAGGGAGATATCAAAGATTACTTGGAAAACTAATCTACTTGTCTCACACTTGACCAGACATTAGTTTTCCTATGAGTGTGGTCAGTCAATTTATAAGCAACCCTCAATAGGAACATATGGATGCAGTATTCCGAATCTTGAAATATTTGAAAATTACTCCTAAAAAAGGATTATTCTTCAAGAAAGGTGAGACAAGGAGTATTAAATTGTTTACAGATGTTGATTGGGTTGGATCAGTGACTGATAGGAGGTCTACAACAAGTTATTATACCTTTTTGTGGGGTCACTTGGTACCTTGTAGAAGTAAAAAATAACTAGTGGTTGCCAGAAGTAGTGCATAGGCTGAGTATAGAGCACTAGCATTGGGAATTTGTTAAGGAATATGGATTAAAAGACTCTTGGCAGAACTTCACATCAAAGTAGAGCCTCATATGAGGGTAGGGTATGACAACCTAGCAACTATTGGGATTGCAAATAATCCTATCCATCATGATAGAACTAAACATGTGGAGATAGATCTTCATTTCATAAAGGAGAAAGTAGAGTGTGGGTTGATTAATCTAACTCACATTCCCAATAGTAAAAAAGTTGTAGATGTTTCTGCAAAAGAACTTACTAGAGTCAAATTTGAAGAGTTAAGCAGTAAGCTGGGAATGATAAACATCTATTCACTAGCTTAAGGGAGAGTGTTGGCAGAATATTTTTAGTTTTATTACTTTATTTGTTTCCTTATTTGCTCAATAGTTTATTTCCTAAGATATCATTTTATCTTTTCCATTTCTGATCCCTATTTTTTGTGGGATCTTATTTACTTCTTTATTTTCCTTTATTCTTGGTAATAATCAAATGATTGAATAGTAGACTTGTTACTTATCTTCCCTATATATATTTTGGTCATTTATGAGAAATAATATACAAAAACTATCCTCCAATTCGTTCAATGATTGTAGGTTTCCGATATAAATAAGTTTTAATATTTTAACCTCGATATTCTGTAAGCACACGGGTCGTTCGTGTAGTACCTAAGGTGTCGATCCCACAATAATTCAAAATGAAAAAAACGAAGACAAGAATTTATTTCAATCATGCACTCAATTTCAAGAATCAATTATGAAATAATAACGAAATAGCATATGCAAGGCTAACACAATTCACAATAATTCAAAATGAAAAAAACTAAGACAAGAATTTATTTCAATCATGCACTCAATTTCAAGAATCAATTATGAAATAATAACGAAATAGCATATGCAACACCCAATCAAGAATTAACCTAAAGAACTACCAATTAAGAGAAAGGGGAATATTATCTATCTTTAATGCTAACCTAATTGATTATGAACTACTGGATTACTGGTTTTAAATGATCTTACTCTCTCTCAAGTTATTAACCCTAATTAATAAACCCTAATCAGATTATAAGAATTACAATCTCTTGATTAACAATCTATCCAAGATCTGAAGTTGCCCAAAAACTACCAGGAATCCTATGCAAGATCTTTCTTCGCATAAATTACCGATTTATTTAATTCTTGATCTATTAAATTACCTAACTCTCGTTAGCACAATTTAATGATTTTCACTTAGTTCACCCTCTCATTTATCAGCGAATTATACAAGTACAGAATTTAAATCACAATTAATCCAATAAAAACACAATAAATCAAATTTCATTAAATCAAGAATAAAACAGCCCGAAAGTGAGTTTAGACATTTCTCAACATTTAACAATCCTATTCATCAATGGCTATCCCAATTCTATACATTAATAAAATTGAAAACAAAATTGAAAATACGATTGGAATGGACGATGGAGGTAGTAACACTGGGAAACCTCTTATTTCGGGACGTACTTTGCATAGGCTTCTTCTCCGTGTCTCTTTTCCTTCTTCTCTTTCTTAATCTCTTGATGCACTCTCTCTAGGTTTTCTCAATTGGTGGCTGATGTAAAAGCTCCCTAATCTCCTTTATGTTGTTCTTTAAATACCTTTTGTGTTCTAAGCAGCCTTAGGTTTTTTTGGGGTCAAAAAGGTTCAAAAAATCCCTCGAAACTTGACGTTTTCGCTTATTTGTGCGTCTGCCCGACGCAGGCCACGATCGTTGCCCTACCTGCCATGATCATGGGCCACATCCAACCTTTCTGTCACGATCGTGGCAAGTAGGCCATGATTGTGGGAAATATCTTAGGCTTCTGTCACGATCGTGGCTCATATGCCACAATCGTGGGCTGGCTCTAATGTTTCTGTCACGATCGTGGCTTATTGTATCATGGGCCGTTGTTTCGGCCTGAGTGTCTCCGAAACTTCTCTGTTCTTCGATGTTGACCCTAAAACACTAACAATCACACCAAGTTACCTCAAAAACATAATATTTAAGCTCAAAGACTTATACTAACCCATAAAAACACTTAAGCATACAAACTAACACAATTATACCCTAAACACATACTAAACAATCAAATTAACACTCAATACATAACAAACTAAGCCCTAAAACATGATACAATTCACACTTATTAACATCCCCACACTTAAACGTTTACTTGTCCTCAAGCAAACAAAACAACAAACACATAACAAACATACAACACACAATGCAGTAATGAGACAATGGCTTCAACTTCATGAAATAAATTTAATCATAAACATAATCATTCAAGTTATATCAACTCATTAACATGAAAAATCTGCGTCTAGGGGCTTTAAACTAAAAATACAAATTAATCTAGATCCAAGTGTTAATTTATTTACCCTTTTCAATTGCACACACATATTAATAATTCTTTGGTCATTCAAACTCTGTAACTATTCCTAAGTACGTTTTTCATGAAAAGTCAAGTTATTACAAATTCGGTAGGTTTTATAAAGACATTTTTTTATTTAAACAAGGACTTAGTCTTTTAATTGGAGGTAAACATTGGTGATGAATGTCAATCCGGTTACTCGACTAAGTCATTTTTATTAAACTGTTTGGTTGAAACGTCATTATAGCTTTTTGACGTGAAGGCACACATTTGTGATGCATGTCAATCTGGTTAGCTTTTTGACGTGAAGGCACACATTTGTGATGCATGTCAATCTGGTTACTCAGCTATATCAAATTCTCAACTAGCTACTAGCTCTATTCATAACCCAAGGGCCAACAGAATAGTTATTTATTTAGCAACACATACATTTTTTTATTGCCTCCCTTGTTGTTTTAGCTACTTGTTTCCATAAAAATACTAGTAAAGTTACTTAAGTTAAAAGACCTCAAATTATGAATGAATGTGACAATTTAGAGGGTGACAAACTTACACTAAATCCTAATTAAGCTGTATATTTATCCAAAGACCCCAATTCACTAATTTTGTGAGCTAATAATTGTTCATAACGTAATAGATTATGTTAAAAATTAAATCAATTCCAACTTGTTTACGCCATTAACACATTCACATAATTCACAAAATGCAACTTAACAACTATCATATAATATGCAAAATCACATTCAAAGCAAAACACATAACCCTCCCAATACTTGAATAACACATTGTCTTTAATGTGAGAAGGGAACAAATAAACACATAAGGAAAGAAGAACATAACTTAAAGTAAAACAAAAAATACAAAATGCAAACTAATTTTTAAAAGAAAGAGGGTTAGATAAAATCTCATGGAGATGGAGGCGAGGATGGTGTTGGACGTGGCAATTGAACGCCCTGAGCCTCGAAATAATGATGGATATGACGTATATCCTAGATCTAATGTCGTTGAGTTCGAGCCATCTCCCTCATCATTCTGGAGTTCTCCACAAGTGTATCTGTGATTACCTTGTTGTTTGCGGAGATTGTATCTAGTACTTTCTTCCAGTTTGGTTCTTCTGTTTCTTCTTCCTCCTTGGACTCTTCACTAGTTGAGTCCTCTTCTGCCTGCTAAGGCAGCGCTGTACTCGAACTTGCTTTACTAGCCCTAATCATAACATGCATCTTTTGGTTGATATCTCGAAGTTCCATGTTATGGGAATTAAGGATTTCATCACGCCATAAATGATGATGATTTAGGAAGTCTGGGAGATGGATAGTTAAACCACTACAGTCCATACCATAATACTCAGCAATGGTAGACACCAAATATCCCATATCTAAATTGTTGCTTCTCTTGCACACAGTCGCAATAATGGTGTTCAGCACATGTGTGGAAGTGCACACTGGAATGTTGTGATCCATGTACCACAGTATAAAGAGTTCCTTTGTTAAATATTTGTTGGTTTCTGATTTATCAAAAACCAGTTGACACATGAATTTGTGTAGCAACAAGTGCTTATGGGTCCTTATTATATTATTTTGTGCATTTTTAGCATCAAATTGCTCTAACCCAATGAGCTTGTTTCAATAGTGAGAAGCACGAAAATCATCGTGCTGACCGATAATGGAAGACTCGGGGAACCCACATATATCGCACATAATTTCTATGTTCAGTTCATAAGCTCATCCTTGCAACCTAAACCACATTTCTTTGGGGTTCCTAGGTTCATAGGAAAGGGAAGTAAAGAATTCCAAAGTAAGCTCTTGGTAGACAGGAAATTGGAAATGTATGAATTTGGCCCACTGAATTCTTTCAGCTAAGTTCTCTACTCCATTGCGCAGTTCTAACCTATCAAGTGTTTGAAAATCAAAGTATTTAAGGACTACAATTTTTTTTAGCTTTGAGGGATTGAAAACGAATACCTTCCTCCTCTGTGTAGATCAGGAAAGGTGCTTTGAAGTTCATTGCTCTGTTCCTTCTCCCTCATCTTGAAACTTTGTTTCGTCCCAATGATTACTCTCGTCTGGCTGATTGCTTAATGCATGACATATTGGCTTGTGAATAGGTAGAAATTGGAAGAAATTTGGAAGTTTGAACTTTTTGTAGAGAGATGTGAGAGTGTTTGGAGGTTTAAAGCTTAGAGAGATAAAGTAAAAATGAAAGTGATTGAAAAAATGAAGTTAAAAATGAATATATAGGTGGTTGGAGGGTAAGATGGTAAAAATTTACTTAAAAATCACGTGTTTCCATTTTTTGTCCAATCGCAGGCCACAATTATGACATGCAATTTTGCACCAATTTTTGATTTTTTATCTTTTTGTTCTTCTTCATTTTCCATAGTTACTTCTTAACTCTTTGTGGCCCTTTCACCTCTCTTTGTATACTTCATCACTCATGAAAGTTATATCGAAGTCCTATGCCTTCCCGATTTATTTGGAAACAAAATAATCCTAACTACGGAATTCAAACTTCTAAAAACAATTAAAGGAAATTAATTTTGATGGGTTACCTCCCATGCAGCGTTTCTTTTAATGTCTGTAGCTCGATGCTCTCCTTTTGCTCACAGTGGTTCAAATGATTGGTGCAATGGTAGTGCAGTCACTGACCTTACAATTTACACATGAGCTACCATGCTATATACTCCACCGTCCTTGTGATTTTCCTTCCTTCACCTTCTTCTACGAGATCGTTTCTTTCTGAACGCATTCCTAGGATCCTCAATATCTTCCCATTGTCCTCGACATTCGATTTTCTTGATATTTGTTAGAGGTAGAGGAGATCTGTTGCCTTTCTTCTACATTTTGAAGGTTATTTGTTGCTTTCCTACCCTCAGAGTTAATTCACCCCCAACGATGTCAAAGATTAATCGAGCAGTGGCTAGGAACGGTTCTCCAAGAACTATAGGTGTTTCCATATCTTCTCCAATATCCAATATATAAAAGTCTGGGGGAAAGATAAATTTCTCAATTTGTACTTGCACGTCCTTAATCATAAGTGTTTCCACAGCTTCTCCTTGTTTAGGTTGTTACAAACACCAAACCCTTCCTTAATCATCCAAGAACACGTAAAGTTGAAGAAGAAACAATGTGTAAAGGTAATTTGAGTACCAAACTAGATGATTTCAAGTAGATGCTTAAATGGAAAGAAAGATCAAGGCCATGTTGCATTCAATTTGATTCATGCAACAATTGCATAAAATGCATGAACAAGACTCAAGACACTTCTCTCTCACTCTAAAACTCTTTTAGAGCCTTGATCCTCTCACGTGAATGTGTAAGAGCTTGTAAAAAAACTTTTGTACATAAGTGATGAACTCACTTATATACATAAGTCTTGCCTTTGGTCATGATCATGGTCTATGAGCCATGATCGTGGCCTATTTAAAAGACATCCTTACCTTCGGTCACAATTGTGGCCTATGAGCCATGATTATGGCCTATTTAAAACCAAGTATACACACTTTGTTTTTCATCCGATCTTTTATGAGTGTGACCCTTAGGTTTCCAGTTATTTTAGGCACTTAAATCAACTCTTAATTCAAGAAAATCATGGATGGTTTCATGTCACTTGAATTAACTCTTAATTCAAGCAAATCATAAAGGGTTTCATGATGCCAATTTACTGAAATTCAAGTGGATTAACACATGAACCCTTCGATAGTTAATTATTTGATTTATGAACCTTTCCATAGACAATTATCGTTCAATTTGTCCTTTCAACATTCTATACCCCACTTGGTTTAGTGTATAGGCTATATGTCAACTCCCACTAGACTGAATATATCACATCTAGTCCAAGTGATGATAATTCTTGTCCTGAGATCTGATTACTCCATATGTCATTGAAGACACTCTTCATGACACATAACTGCTCTGGCTAGAGACTCCTGAGTAATGACCCTAACAAGAGGCCGTAGGTATCATCTCCTTCTATTAGGAGTGGTGAATTGTTAGACCCCGTTTCTGGAGCCCAACTATTCGGAATATCAAAAGATGTGAACAAATTATCTTATAAGGTTATTTTCATGGGATTTCTCTAACCAAAAACTAGTTCCGGTAGCGGAATCACAAGTTGACTTCTTCAGAACAATTCAATGATCACTTCATTTGGAGATCGGATGATGAAGTTATGGCCAAAAGAGTCAAACCTGATTATGTCCTCAATCATATTGTACTTATCTTGGGACAATTGGCATAACTTTCCCTAAGGATGTCGGATTACGACCATTTAAATATGGTTTTGAAAAGGACTTCGAATTATGCAACTTTCATGAAGACCCCAAAGAGAGATTTTGCCATCTAGAGGGTCAAAATTTGCACATTTATAAAACTATCCTGAGAAGGTCCGCTTAGCAGACATACGTCCCTTCAAACGGACATGAACTAAGCTGGGACACAAATAAACCCGAGAAGGTCCGCCTAGCAGACATAAAGTCCCTTCAAACTGACATGAACTGAGTTGGGACACAAAGAAACCTAAGAAGGTTCTCCTAATAGACATAAAGTCCCTTCAAACAGACATGAACTGAGTTGGGACACAAACTAACCCGAGAAGGTCCGCCTAGCGGATATAAAGTCCGCCCAACGGACATTTACGGGTTAAATTCCAGATTTCTAACCCTTCAATCACATCTATCACCTCTCACCCATATCCTATCATTCCTACTTCAATTTCCTCATAATTTTCACCTCCATTCCAATTCAAAACATCCACAAAACACATCATACAAGATCATTGATCATAACTAACAAAACAACATTCATAGTTAAACACATTTATCCTCAATTATTGATCATAATCACCTAAACATAACATCAACCATGTCTATGCCTTCTTCAATAATTCAACACACATTCAACTCCCTTTGTCACTTCACTTCATAACTAAATCATCACACTGATTCTTCCCCTTTAAGACATCATAAAACTCATTTTTTATTAACTCAAGTAAAGGAAAAATATAATAATGTCCAACGTTCACCCTATGCATCATCATTAATTTGTAAAGAGCATAACTCTCAACTCCGATATCCAAAAATTTCATACTTTATATCGTTGGAAAGTTAGAAAGATAAGATACAACTTTCATGAAGACAACTTTGGCTAATTCTATCTAAATCGATACAGATTTTCCCTTGAGTTCAAAACACAATTTCTACACCTATGAAAGCTTGCAAAACTGCAATATCTCTTCATAGCTATGCAACCACTAAGTACATAAACATAACATTATCATACACAACAGCAAATCCTCAAATTCTCATTCTCATTGCTAAACAAAGCAAATATTTGAACAAGCTTTATTTACATATCAGCATACATATCACTAACTTAAAACAAAATACCAAGGATTCTCATGTTTGATATGCCTATAAAGTTATCCAAAATGTTCACTAACTTAGTACAAAAGTCTCTAACTATCTTGAAGTTTTCGATGCCTTGCAAGGATTGCTAACTGTCTCGTTTTACACTTGAGAAGTGGAGAAAGGATGGGTTGAGCTACACGGCTCAGTGGCTAAAGCTTTTATAGCCATCAGCAATCGACCACAATTCAAGCATATGCACATGTATAGCTAGCAAATTCAAGCATTCCAATCTATTCTAGCAATTCAAGCATCAATCAATCTAGCTCAAAACTCATACACTCAAATGCATCATACTTGACAATTCAAAGATGCAATGCACAAACAAATGGCTCGAGAGTTCCGTGGAACGAAACGAATAAATCGAAGTTTATGTCGTGAACAAAACGAGTCCGATTTCTCAGGATTTCGTGGCCTCAAGCGAGCAGCCGGGAAAAGGCTATAGGTCAACCTGCACATGACTAACGAAACGTTCCTCTCTTGCCCAATCACAAACAAATTTCATGCTCAATTCAATCAATCACAATCCATAATCTCATGCTTCTTTTACTTTTTCTTCTTTCCTTTTTATACAAATATCATAACCTTTTTCAAGGCATAATATAATAATCATTCATCATGTATTTTCAAACATTCATAATAATTTCAATTTCAAGCAATTCAAATGCAATAGGCAAGAATTTGCCTAATTACGCAATAACTATAAATACATTACCCACCTTGAATTCCTTGCTTAGAAACTTGCTTAAAAATGCCCCTCTTCTTGCTCCTCTTGCCTCTCCTCTTGATTTCTTCAATATTGGCAAAAATCCTAATTCAATAGGAATCCAAATTGAGAACCCAATAAGCACATTCACTAAAAATTAATTCTAGAATACTTAAACCCATGCATTTTCTAAGCTTCATGAACCAAAACCCTTACAAAATCTAAAGGATTAAAAATTGCTCTTACTTTGAATCTTTACCGAATAATGAGATTTTTGGCTCAAATGGAAGCTCTTTTCTTCCTCTTTCTTTTTCTCTTCTTGAACAACCTCAAAATCTCTCTGGAAGACTAAGAAAAGATGAGACCTAACCTTTGTCTTCTTTCCATCTCTCTAATGGACGACTTCTCTCCTTCTTCTCT
>JANQAP020157949.1:0-20891 GCA_026874005.2 Erythroxylum coriaceum | reverse complement strand
GATATATATACGGTTAGGACTTTAACAATGGTTTTATTAGACTTAAGTGAGATTAATAATGAACCTAGGTGATGTTAAACTAATGGAGAAAAAGGTATTTGAGTTATGGTTTATAAATGGAGTTGATAATATAAAAGATATAGGGTTTATTAATGATGAACATAATGTCGAATTGCTTGGTATGATCATGAATGAATGAGCTTTTAAAGCTTATATGTTACAAATTAGATATGAATGATTGTCAATTGGGAATTTTCGGTATAATATTGTGACAATATCAGACCATCAGTTGTCCGAGGAGTTTTATAGTTGGGATTGTATTAAAAGTGCTTGCTAATTGTGTGCATATGCATAATGTTTGATGACTCAACATTTTTATTGATTCAAAATTGCACATGTTTGTATTTATAAGGTTTGCATAAAAATTCTAAAATTTGAAATGGATTATTTTAAAAACTTCCAAGTCCTAGTCATGGGTAAATAGGCATGCCTAGAAGGGTCTGCAGCTGCTCCTGGACACATTTAAGGTGTCAACATTTCGATGTCTCCTAATTATGACACTTCGGTGTCTGAGACATAAGACTCTCCTAATATTGACACTTCGGTGTCTCCTGATAAGGACATTTTAGTGTCGAGACATAAGTCTCTCCTGTTCTATGATACCGCTAGGTATCTCCTATTTTTGTCTCATTACCCACTTCTGTAAAAAGGATTAGTAAGTCAATTTGTTTTGTACTCTGTTACATGTACAATTCGGTTATAGTTAAGCAATGTTCTGAAATAATTAAGTTTTGTTCTGACTTATTCAGATACGGTTTTGACACAGACAAGTTTTGTTATGATATCATGATATTCTGTTATGATAATTGTAAGATTTGCTTGAAGCCAATATATCCTGTTTTGGCATATTCTATTATGAGATACTTATTGTTTAGAATGCACTTTTATATGTGATCTGATTTGTATATGTCATTATCATATGATTGTTAGGGTCAGTTACCATTATGTATCATGTTTAGTTTTCCTCACTAAGCTATATGCTTAGCAAGGTGGATTTTCCCTATGTAGGTTCAAATAAAGGGTATAAAGACTGGGACAAGGACATGCACAGTGGCCAAAAGAGATTGAGCTTTGTTTTGACAAAATGTATATTTGATTTTATTTTTGAGTTGTATTTGATAATTGAAACAGTTTGAATGTGTTGGAAGGTTTGTAATAACTATAATATAGGATGGATTGGGTTTTAAGACATGTTTGTGATAAGTTCATTGTGTATAATGTTTTTTGTTTGTAGTCCATCTTGTAATGCAATACAATGTATGTTTGCCCAAATTGATTTCTAAGGAAGATTTCAAATGCTTTGGTTTGTTTATACTATTTTGTGTGGCATCCATATATTCTTCTAGGGGGTATTTGGGTGTTGAATAGATGATGATAGGATCTAGAATGTCAAGGATGTTCTAAACTCACCTTAGGAATTTTATTCTTGAATTAATGAGAATCTGATTGTTTATGTGTTTATTAGATATTGTTATGGTTTGATTATGCTATTGCACAATTCAATAATAAATTAAGAGGGTGAATCGAATGAGAAAAATGACTAAATTGGGCTAATGAGAGTTAGAAGATTTAATATAAACTAGAATTGAATTAGATCGAGAATTTATGCAAAGAGAGATCTTGCATAAGTTTTTGATAGTTTATTAGAGAACTTCATAAATAGATAGGGTTTTGGATAGGTTATGAATTGAGAGATTGCAACCTCCATAATATTATTAGGGTTTATGATTTAGGTTTAATGGTTATAACCTGAGAGAGAGTAATCAACCTTAGGATAGTTTAAAACCAATAATCGAATAATTCATAATCAGTTAGGTTAGCATTAAGGATAGGTAAACTTCCCTTTCTCTCAATTGGTAATTTCCTTCAGTTGATTCTTGGGTGTGTTGCAAATTGCTTAATAATTAGTATTTTCATGTTTGATTCTTAATTTGATTCATTAAATTAAATTCTCATATTAGTTTCATTACATCTTAAACTTCTGTTATTTGTTTCTGGCCTTAGATTTTAGGATTAGATTAGTTCCCTCCTCGTGGGAACGACACCTTTGGTACTACTCTAACAAACCATGCGCTTTAGAATTATCGAGGGTTAATAATTAAAATTTACACGCAACCCCACTCAATCAAGTTTTTTGCATCATTACCGGGGAGGTGATTAGTATAATTCTTTAGTCTAAGGCATTTTAGTTAGTTTTTAGTTCTGTTCATTCTTTCCATTTCTAAATCCGTGCTCTTATATGAAGATAAAAGTTACGAGAAGTTCAAGTTACGCAGCTGAAACCTTAGAGCTAGATATCACTCGATTAGAATGATCAATTAGGAAAGCTCGGTGCAAAGAAGAAGAAGAAATCGGAGAAGAAAAAATGGCCGAGGAATTTCAGCAAGATTTAGATCACGGAGCGAGCCAAGGATGTCAACGAAGATCCTTTATGGATTTCATAAGACTAGGGTTCAATGTAATTAACCAAGAAGTAACTACGTCACCCTTACAAGCAACCTCTTTTGAAACTAAACCAGCCCTCCTAAATATGTTTCAACAGAAAGTACAAATTTATGGACTAATGAATGAAGATCTCAATGCACATATATTAAATTTCCTTAAAATCAATAATATCTTTTAGTACCATCAGATGTCGGAGGATGCGTTAAGAATTAGGCTTTCTCCTTTTACCCTAAGAGATAAAGCAAAGGTCTAGTACCACTCCCTCAACCTAACCAATGTCACCACTTGGGATCAAGTAGTTCATGCCTTCTTAGACCAGTATTTTCCCCTTACTAGGACCATGAAGATTATCAAGGAGACTACCAACTTCTAGCAAGTGACGGGGAATCAATTTATGAAGCATGGGAACGATACAAGGACTTGTAAAGAAAATGCCCACACTATAACTTACCTAAGGAGTTCTTCTTGCAAACATGTTATAATGGAGTAACCTTATATATGAGAGGCACGATTGATGCAGCTTTAAGAGGATCACTGATGAGAAAAACGGTAGATGAAGCAGAAGAGTTGATAGAGGAGATGGCGAGTAATAGCTACCTATAGACGAATGAACATAATAGATAACCCACTACCTTTTAAAAATAAAAAGGAGTGTAGTTGTTGATCAAATGACGGAGATGTAAGCAAAAGTTGACAACTTAACTCGACGGCTCAACAACATGAAGGCTTCATCCACAGCTTCGGTAAAAGCTTTGCAACTAAACTGTGAACTCTATGGACAGATGGACCATAATACGGTGGACTGTTTTTTGTTAAAGGATAACAATCTGGAGTAAGTTAGTTATATAAGAGCTCATTATAGATGAGGAGAGGGAAACAATCCTTACTCTAACACGTACAATCCTGGGTGGAAGGATCACTCTAACATCTCCTGAATGAACAATGCTGGAGGACAATTTAGACCCCAAAGACAACCAGGTTTTCAACAAGATAAACCGAGCCCAATGGAATCCAATTTGGATAGAATTTTAGATAAAATTGGAGGCATGAAGGATGCATATAAGAGCCTTGAAAGCAAGTTTAAGCAAGTCACTAAGAACTACGCCTCTTCAATACACAATCTAGAGGTCCAAGTTGATCAACTAGCAGAGGTAATTTTAAATCAGAATGCAGGAACCCTACCAAGCAATACCAAATCTAACCCATTGGAATAGATTATGGCCTTTACTCAGACCCAAGAAAAGAAACTCAAACATACGAAAGAAGATGGAGACAATGGAGAAGGACAAGCAAATATGAAATTCCTTCCAAGTGAGCTCATAATTAAGCCAATCAAGGAACCTCAACCTGAATTTTCGTACCCTATTCTAGCTTAGAGGAAGTCAAATTCAAGTAAGGTGACGAAGAATTCTAAGGAGGCTAAATTAAACAATGTTGAGGACATAACAAAATAACTACAAACGAGGCTCACATTAAGGGAATCAATCAAGAAGAATGTTAAGGAGATCATAGCAGAAGAAAACCTTAATAAGCACAGAAGAAAGAGGACCCAGGGGATTTTGACATTCCTTGCAGTATCAATGGAGTTAAAATAGACAGGGCATTCACAAATTTGAGAGCATGTATTAATATGATGCCCTATATCTTTAGTTATAAATTGGGGTTAGAAAAGTTATAACCCACTATGATGCTAGTGAAGATGGCAGACAGAACAGTTCATTAGTCGAAGGGTATTATTAAGGATGTGCAAGTACAGATCAATATTTACCTTCCCTACAGACTTCTTTGTATTGGATATTAGAGAAGATGTGGAGACCTCTATGGTCTTTAAACAACCATTCTTGTTTACTAGTAGCTCAATAATTGACGTTGATGGGGGTGAACTAACTCTGAGGGTCAGAGATCATAAAATAACCTTCATTGTGTCAAAGAATGACAATATTTCTCCCTTACTTCCAGTTAACATTAAATAAACCAAACCTCGAGGATAATGGGAAGATATTGAGGATCCTAGAATGTATTTAAAAAGAAATGATTGCGAAGGAGAAAGCAAAGGAAGGTGGAACCTAGGGAATGGTAGCTCATGTGCAAATGATAAGATCGATGACCATGCTACCATTGCACAATTCATTTGAACCACCTTGAGCATAACAAGAGCATCAAGCTACCAATGTTAAAAGAAGCACTGCATGGGAATAACCTATAGATTGTTAATTTCATGTTATTTCCTTTGAGGTTTAGATAGTTTGAATTTTATAGTTAGGTTATTCATTTCCAAATAAGGTTGGGAAGGCATATGACTTAGACATAAGTTAGATGATCGAGGAAGTAAGCAAAAAAGAGGTGAAAGAGCTATAAAAGAGTTAGGAAAGGATCTTCGGAATGTGTAGAGGACAAAACAAGAAAAGAGAAAAAAATTAGAAAATTGGTGGAACTAATGCAAGCCACGATTGTGGCTTGTGGTAGGGTAAAATTGTCTACGTGATTTTTAGTTAAAACTTTAACCATTTTACCCTTAATTCACCTATATATTCATTTCATACTTCTTGTTTTCACTCACTTTCATTTTAACTTTAAACACTCTCACTTTTCTCTAACCAAATTTTAAATTTCCATTTTATTCCAACCTTCACCTATTTGCAATCCATTATGCCACGCAATAAGCAGTCAGCGAAGCGTAACTAATCAATAAGACGAAATCAAGTCTCTAGTCGAGGGCAAAGGAACAGGACGACAAATTTCAAAGCACCCTTCCCAATCTACACATAGGAGAAAGGTATTTATTTCCAATCCCTTAATGTTAAATAGATAGTAGTCCAGAAATACTTTGATTTTGATAGGCTTGATAGGCTAGAATTGCGAGATAGGGTAGAGAATTTAATAGAAAGAATTCAGTGAGCCAAGTTTATACACTTCCAATATCCTATTTACTAGGAGCTCACTCTCGAATTCTTCACTTTCCTTCATTTCGAATCTAGTAACCCTAAGGAAATGTAGTTTAGGTTGCAAGAACGAACTTATAAGCTGAACATTTAAATCATGTATGATATTTGTGGTTTCCCTGAATCTTCCATTATTAATCAACACGATGATTTTCGTGCTTCTCGCTATTGGAATAAGCTCACTAGGTTAGAGCGATTCCATGCTAAGAATGCCCACAACAACATTATACAAACCTATAAGCACTTGTTATTGCATAAATTCATGTGTTAAATGGTTTTTGACAAATCAAAAACCAACAAGTGCTCAATAAAGGAACTTTTTCTATTATGGTGCATAGACCATAGCATCCTAGTGTGCACATCCACACATATGCTAAATGCTATTGTTTCAATTTTACGTAAGACGGGCAACAATTTGGGTATGGGGTACTTGGTTTCTGCCATTGCTGAGTACCATGGTGTGGATTGTAATAGAGTAACCGTCTACCTCCTTGATTTTCTAAATCATCATCATTTGTGGCATGCTGAAATCTTAAAGTCCCATAACATGGAACTTTAAGACATTAGCCAAAAGACTCATGTAAAGATCAGGGCTAGTCAAGCGAGTTCTAGTGCAGTGCCACCTCAATAAGCAGAAGAGGACTCAATTTACAAGGAGTCCGAAGAGGAAAAAGACACAGAAGAACCTGGTTGGAAGGAAGTGCTAGATACAATCTCCGCCAACAACAAAACAATTACGGGCACACTTGCAGAGAACTCTAGAAGGATGAAGGAGATGGTCCGAACATAACTACGCTAGAGTGTTGAATGAAAAACAAACTCCTAGTTTTACGTTAAAAATGCAAGTATACGAGTCGCAACTTGCAGTAAAAAGCAGATATCGATCCTACAAGGATTGTGCTTAGGTACCACTTAAATCAGATTGATCTTTGTTTAAAAAGCAAATTTTTTATGGAAATAAACTGCAAAATTAAATTAAATTAAACAACTAATAATTTACAAATGATAATATAAAAATGTAGAAACTTGGAATTCAAGATTTTAACAACTAGATATCACTTTTTCCCTATCTTATCTCCCTCCTATTTTGTTTATTGAATTGTGCCTCACCTAAGATGTCCTAATGTATTAACTACCCTCTCTCAAGGTGTAATTAATTGTCCCTAGCCAAATTAAATGGAGATGATTAAGCAATCTCTCAATCTACAGAATCAATCCACCAATTCAACTAGTTATTAAGTTATCCTATAAGTGATCCATTAATTAGCCAAGATCTCTCCTCTAACTAATCAATTAACTTGATGAATGTAGGTCTATAGAGTGAGAATTCTTATTGTACAACCCTACATAAATTACCCAACTCAATCTTTCAATATATTGCAAGGTATAAATTCATCATTCATCAAAAGCTTCATTTATTCAAATTAACAAAATAGGAGTTCAACAAGAGGTTCAAAAGTAATCTCTACAAATAAATCAGCCACTCATGATGTCTATAACATCCCCAACAATCAAATAATCCATTATACAAATGTTAGAAGACAAAAAAATGAATGAAACTCCTTTTCTTCCTGGCCCTAATCTAGAAAATCCAATGTTGGTATGCTCTTTTCCCAATTCTGAATGAAAAACCTTGATTCTCTACCCCTCCTAAGACTTTAAGCCTGTGTTTTTACTCAAGGAGGTAAGTCTCTACTGATGTTCTTTGTCCATAGGGGTTTATAACCTTATATAGTCATAAAAACCTAAAAAATAAGTGAACCCCATGTGTATCCTCTAGTTAGACATCCCACGATCGTGGGAATTGACATAAACCCCACAATCATGGGTTCTTGTATTATAATTCCTCCTCTTCTCTTCTCCTCTCTTGGTCTCTAGCACAGTCACATAGGTTTCCACCATCCATTCCTACATCAAAATGATCAATTCTTACCCTAAATCAACATCAAACATAAAAGAACAATAATGAAGATCAAACTAAACAAAAACATACAAAATAAATCCTAAAACAAAACAATAATAACCTATTACATAAGAAAAACATGCCAAATACTTAGAAAAACACACACTAATGCATAACTATCAATTTCCCCACACTTAAATCTTTGCTTGTCCTCAAGCAAAATCAAACACAACCAATCAATTCCATCACTTTTCATTTTCACAAAGATCCAAGCTGCAATCCCTTAAATTTTGGCTAACTCAAATGTCAAGCTACTACACATATCATGACTACTTTTCATTAGAGCACATAAGCAAACTTAATATATGGCACCATCACTCAAAAGATAAGTACAGATGTAAAATGAATCTTCCTCACGATTTCACTCATTTCTCTCAAGTTTTGATGGTTAGTGTTTTGCTCAAGCTTCCTATAGGAAACTACACTAGTATAGGCTTGCTAATACACCAATTCTCCTCTAAAATGATTACATGCATAAATAGATCAAAAGGATTTGATTTGGGTTGTAATGTGGTAAAGGTTAAGGTGTGTAAAAAGGGTAAAGGGTTTAACACAAGCATTCGTAAAGTAATAAGTGGACAAAGGGATAACAAAACATAATTTTGAGATACACAAGTGTAAATAAACTACTACTCCGCACTTATTGATCCTATTAAAATGTTCTTCTTTTTTCTTTTCTTTTCTTTTCTTTTTCTCTTTTATTTTTTTCAAATGGAAGAAACAATGAAAGAAATAGCAATTAAATACAATATGATTCAAGAGTAAGAGTATCATTCAACTCATCTCAAAAAAAATAATTGTAGCAAAAATTCTAACTAATGCATTACTTAATACTCTACTAAGCTTGTGAATGAGTAGGTTAATGGGGTTTTGGGTTCTAAAATTTGAGGTGTTTTCAAGAAACAAAAATTGTTAAGGCTCAATGGGGGTAGCAATGGATAATAAAAGGTAGGTCATTTAAGCCAAGGGTTAACATAAAAAGAGCCTTAATCATCTCTATTAAGCATGCATCCAGTAGACTCAAACCGATTCAAAGCAAGTTCTGAAGGTAATAACCTAAGGAAGCATCACACAAACAAAGAAATAAAATGACTATAGACAGAGTCATATAGGCTTAAATGAAAATTCATTATGCATTTCTACACTACCTCCTTGCTCAAGTGTCAACTTCTGAGTAAGCTTATGTAACCAACTACTTTTCATCACTCAATATGGTTCACTCTCTACTCAAGTGGCCTAATCTGATTTCAAGCATGCATTCAATCTCATTCTAACTAGGATGAGAGAATCTCATGGCAAAACAAATCAAAATGATTCAAGTGTGGATCCATTACTTAGCACAAAATAACATAAAACAACCTAATATGCCTAAAACATGCATCATATTTAACAAAATGCAAACAGTGACTAAAAACAGACTAAAACAATGTAATTGACAAAGCAAATGTCACCAAACAATGACTAAAAACAGAATAAAACAATGCAATTGACAAAACAAATGTCAACTCCCCACACTTAAAGAACACATTGCCCTCAATGTGACAAGGCAACCATAAAATAAGGTAAAATGACATCAAACCAAACAAAAAGAAAAAAACAACTAGCAAAGTAATTAAAACAATGTAAAAAGTTTAGGGTAAGGAAGCTTATGGAGATTGCAGTGGCGAAGGCATTGGAAAAGGGACTTCAATATTATTCCTCTGGATGAACTTGAGGAATTTCTTCTTCATGTACCACTGCTCCTAGTGCACTTATCTCATCTGGGTGCCAAGCTCATTAATTTACAGCATCATTTGTTGATAATTAGAGGCCATCTGGTCAAGGATTTGCTGGAATAGTTCAACCACTGCTGCTACAGATGGTTCTTCTTCCACTGCTTCTTCTTGGGGCTCCGGGGGTGCCTGAGATGTGGATGGTCAAGAAGTGGCTGCATCCTTACCCTTCCTATTCGTAACGGCTATGTGCATCTGAGGATTTCAGAGCTTCAAGAATAGGGCTCCAAAATTTCAAAGCATCTTAAATAAGGGACATCAAAAAAACCATATCTAACTGTACGTACACTATCCGCATCAAGATTGTAAAATAAAGCCAAAGTAGTAACAATGTATGACATGCCAAGTTTTTCTTATTAACACAACTCACAATAATTAAAAAATCCAATAAAGGGTATTTATTTTGATTTTTTGATCCATACGCCAAAGGAAGAAAAGTTCCTTAGTCGAGCACTTATTACTTTAAGTTTGTTAAAAACCATTAAGCATATAAACTTATAAAGAAGTAAGTACTCTGTATGGCCCCATATTATGCCCTAGTCAAAATGTTACATCTTCATAAAAGTATATATGATAGGTGTTAAAATTATGATATGATTGTAAACTGTATATGTCTTGAATTTTAGTTATAGGATCATACTTAGTGAGTTGGAATTAATTAATACCATTAGAGAATTGAGTTATTAAAATCGACATTTGGACTAGGAAAAATTGTCAAATGGCTTGTCAAGTTAGTACATAGAAATTAGTATGACTAAGCCTACACTTTGAATGACATTTGGCAATATTAGTAAGTGACAAATGGCCTAATTGAATTGTGACATTTGGCAATCACACATGGAGACATGTAGATCGCTTCTTTGAAGGGCAAGTGGCTTACCTTCATGTGTGACATATGGCTTGATTAAATCAAGAAAACCTAGCATCCAAAGGTGGTGAATCATCCAAAGAGTTTTAGCCGCTTTCTTCACTTTGCTTCTCTCCATGGAAACTCTCTCTCACACTCCTTAGTTCTGGATTTTTGCTTCAATTTGGATTATCAACCCTTGAAATCCTTACTAGATATTGCATAAGAAAGTCACCTCATACTATCTTCTATACTGCTATCTTTTGGTGTTAAGAGCATCCTAATGTCACCTTGATTTTGGAATTGAACTGGTTGCATGAAGGGCAAGATTAGTTTGTTCATTAAAATAGGAATTTGAAGAAAAATAGATAAGGGAATTCTAAACTTGATAGCATGTATTCATAAAAGTGTTATGATAATTGAATTGGCATGAAATAAGTGTTAAGATGTTGGTAATTGAGTGCTAGAAAAATGATGCTTGTATTATAATTTTTATTTTGGTTTTGATGTATGAAGGACTATGGCTGTGAGCTGTCAAGTGAATGGTTTTGAGTTGGAATTGGACATGAATTTGATAAGGGATTGAAGCATGGATAAGGTGTAATTGAGATATATGATATATGCATTGAAGTTAAGGTGATTGGAATTTGGAATGAAGGTGTTGAATCTGGAAATTCGCAGGAAAATAGGCTAGGCCACGACGGTGGCACCTATCCCGCTATCATGGATAGCTTCAGTAGCTTCTGTCACGATCATGGTCAGTACTTAGGAAAGAGAAATGTTGATTTTATACAAATGTTTTAATTGAACTTAATTGAGGTTGAAAATGAACTTAGATGATGTTAAATTAATTAAGTAGAAGTTAATCTAGTTATGGAATATTAATTGAGGTAATAACTTTAAGAATTTGTGATTATTTAATAATGTGTCTAATGTAACATATATGGTATGTTCAAGATGAATGTGTTCTTTAAAATACAAATGTGTTCCAAGGGTTTTATGTGATGTGAATTGGATATGGATGTTTTTAAATTGGGAATTTCTATGATGTTATGTAATCTGTCATGACTAAATGTTTCATTGATATATTGATGCAAATGCTTATGTTTATAAGACATATTGAGTTTGATTGAAAGGGAGTGAATTTGTTCAATTTGAGAAAAATGTAATAAAGATATATGTTATAAACTATATTAGTTGATTGTGATTGCGAAATATAAAATGGATTGTTTCAAAACTGTTAAGTCTTAGTCTTGGTTAAATAGACATGCCTAGAAGGGTTTGTAGCTGCTCCTTTGACACTTCAATGTCTCTTGATATTGACACTTCGGTGTCTCCTAATATTGACACTTCAGTGTCTAAGATATAAGTCTCTCTTGTTCTATGATACCAAACATAGGTATCTTTTGATCTGTTCCTATTACCCACTTCTGTAAAAAGGATTAGCGGGCAAACCTAGGTTGTATTATGATACATATTCAGTTATGTTATAAACAAGATTTGATCCAAAATAAGATAAATTCTGATTTGATACAAGTTCTGATCTGTTCTGGCACAATTATGTTCTATTTTGAGATTTGTGCATTATGTTCTGAAGCAATGACATTCTATTATGATATTTGTATATTTTGTTTTGTATTAATGAATTATAAACTATTTTGGGACACATAATGTTTAGGTTGCTCTTGAATATGAATAATGAAAGACTGCTTATGATATGATTTGATTCTAGGCATGAGAATGTTAGACAACTATTAGAAATAGTCACCATTTATATCGTGTTTAGTTATTCCCCACTAAGCTATATGCTTAGCATGGTAGATTTTCCTCCGTGTAGGTCCTGATAAGAAGACTTAAGACTGGGACATCCACAGTGGCCAATGAGGGACTTGATATGCTTGGAAGATGCTTTGTTTGAGTTGTTTTTGAGTTGTATCTAATACTATAAGACATTTTGTATTTTGTGTAAATAGTTTGTAATAACTATAATACAGGGTGGATTTGGATTTAAGGCATGTATATGATAAGGGAAATATGTATATTATGTTTTGTATATAACATAACTTATGTAATATGAAGCATGTTGCCTTATTTCTTTCAAATGTTGGAATATTTTGTCATGTTTTAGTTCTATTTTGGGTGGCATTTGCATATTCTTTTATGGGGTATGTGGGTGTTACATTGTTTGGTATCAGAGCGTGGTTTTGGCGATTTAGGTTTAACCAGTGCTTAACTATTGCTTGTACTTGGATATAAGAGTTATGTTTGGCTTACTACGAGTTGTCCCATGTTTTGGTTTTATATTGGAGTATGGAAAAATCTCATGAAGCCGTTGACGAGGTTGCAGAGGGCAATAATCTTGCATGATCTTATCCATTTATATCGGGACCCTTTGAGGTCAATCGAGGTGAAGCTGAAGTGCTACCTCCACCACCTTCAGCTCAGGGGGAGGCTTTGGTTAAGCTGTCGAAAGAAATGATGATGTTATTACATCGTATGATCGTACCCAAAGCTCTTATTGATCAGTTACGAAAGTATGGAGCTGAGGAATTTACTGGAACATCTCTAGAGGAGTCTAAAAAAGTGAAATTTTGGTTAGAAAAAGTGAAAAAGGTATTAAATGAAATTAGTTGCCCAGCTGAACGGATGATGCACTGTGCTGTCTCTCTTCTTCAAGGAGTAACCTATGAATGGTGGAAGTTTGTTATAGGAATTTGTCAGTTACCGGAGCTTCTGACTTGGGATTTCTTTTCCCAAAAGTTTAAAACTAAGTATGTGTTGGAAACCTATAAAAAGGAGAAGTGGAAGCAGTTTCTAAACCTGAAGCAAAGAAACTTGTCTGTTGCTGAGTATGACAGAGAATTTAATCAACTCAAAAAGTATGCACCTGAACCCGTACTTACTAAGGAGTTCCGATGTCATCAATTTAAAGATGGTTTAAATGATTCAATCAAAGAGCATCTGGCAGCAATTACTCTCTTACAGCAAGTGAGTTATCATCGACTAGTATAAGTTGCCATGAAGATAGAGAAGCAAGAGATGGTTAGGAGAGAAAGGGGTTAGTGAAGAGGTTTTATTAAAGGAGGTCAGTCCTCGGGTAAGAGAAGTCGTAAAGGTGCCTCCGCTCCTCAAGAATTTACTCAGAGATCTGTAGCTAGGGGAAAGCAATAGGACTTTCCCTTATCAGCTGATTCTGGTAGGGTTCTTCTGTGAGCTGAGGTTCTGGTGCACCAGAGTGCCCTCATTGCTCTAAACATCATTGGGGTACTTGTTGGAGAGCTACGAGTGCATGTTATAGATGTGTTAGCATTGAGCATTTGATAGCCAATTGTCCTATGAGACAGCCTTAGACATCACAACCTAATAGAGAGGTTTCTCATACATTTGCAGGAAATAGAGTAAGCGGTAGAGGTTGTGAAGGATTTGGATAGAGTAGACCTAATCCAAGTATTATATCAGAAACTGTTGATCGACCTACTGTGCCATCTACTACAACTCAAGCTTATGCTTTGAAAGCTCATAAGGATTAAGATGCACCTGAGGTCATTGTGGGTACTGTATTTCTCTTTGATTGATCCTAGATCCACTCATTCTTATATTTGTGTTGGAGAAAGTTTTGATAAAGTGATGCTTGTAGATTAGTTAGAGTATGATATTCATATAACCAGTCCTCTGAGTAGTAGTGTGTTGGTTAGTTAAGTTTATAGAAATTGTCCTGTTATGATCCAAGGAAGTGATTATGTAGCGGATCTGATTAAATTGCCTTTTCATGAATTTGATTTGATTTTTGATATGGATTGGTTAACCAAGCATTAGGCAATGGTTGACTGTAGTGCTAAAACAGTGCTTCTTAGGAAACTCGATCAATCTGAAATAGTAAACCATGGCATTCGCACTGGTTCTCTAGCTAATGTGCTATCTGCTATATAAGCTCGAAAGTTCCTTAGGAAGGGGTATGAAGCTTATCTAACTTTTGTAATTGATTCTCAAAAAGAGAGTATTAAACTGCAAGATATTCCATTGGTGAGTGAATTTCTAGATGTGTTTCCTGAAGAGCTACCCAGACTTCCCCCTTAAAAGGAAGTAGAGTTGTCTATTGTAGTTATGCCTAGCACTGCTACTATATTCAAAGCATCATACAAGATGGCTCCTACTGAATTGAAGGGGTTGAAGGTTCAGTTGCAAGAGCTACTAGATAAAGGGTTCGTTCGACCCAGTATCTCACCTAGGGGAGCATCGATTTTGTTTGTTAAGAACAAAGATGGTACTCTCCGGATGTTCATTGATTATAGGTAATTGAACAGAATCACCGTGAAGAATAAGTGTCCATTGCCAAGGATTGAAGATCTGTCTAATCAATTGAAAGATGCAGGAGTATTTTTAAAGATAGATTTATGATCAAGATATTATCAACTTCGGGAAAAGGATGTGGATGTTTCAAAGACTGCATTCAGGACCTGTTATGGACATTATGAATTCTTAGTAATGCCATTCGAGTTAACTAATGCTCTAGTTGCATTCATAGATTTGATGAATAGAGTGTTTAGGCCCTATTTAGACCAGTTTGTAGTAGTGTTTATAAATGATATCCTGGTCTATTCCTAGAATAAACAAGGTCATGTTAAGCATCTGCAGGTTGTGTAATAAACCCCCATGGGAAAATTAGTTGTTTGCTAAGCTGAGTAAGTGTGTTTTTTGGCTTCAGAAGGTATCTTTTCTAGGACATGTTGTTTATTCTCAATGGATTAGAGTTGATCCCAGTGAGATTGAAGCTATTGTTAACTGGAAACCACCGCGGAGTATGAAAGAAGTGAGAAGTTTTTTGGGTTTGATGGATTACTATCGTCGATTTGTGAAGAGATTCTCGATGATAGCATCCCCTTTGACTAAACTGCTACAAAAAGGAGTGAAGTATGAGTGGTCTGCTAGATGTCAAACTAGTTTTGCTCAATTAAAAAGAATGTTTACTGAAGCTCCTGTATTGGCTCAACCCACTTTTGTTAAGGAATATGTTATATTTAATGATGCATCTGGAAATGGTTTAAGTTGTGTTTTAATGTAAGATGGAAAGGCAGTTGCATATGCCTCTAGGCAGCTGAAGCCTCACGAACAGATCTACCCTACATATGATCTTGAGCTTGCAGCGGTAGTGTTTGCTTTAAAAATATGGCAGCACCTTATTTGGTGAAAAGTGTAGGATTTTTACTGATCATAAAAGTTTGACATACCTGCTTACTTAGAAGGAACTTAATCTGAGACAATGACATTGGTTGGAATTGTTTAAAGATTATGACTATATTGTGGATTACCATCCAAGTAAGGCTAATTTCATGGCTGATGCCTTGAGTCAGAAGAATATTTTAGCAATATCAGGACAGTAGAGTGAAAGGAGATTTGTATCTAATAAGGCTTTAATAGCTCAATCAAAAGCTAGGCCTACCTTGAGGCAAGAAACTTGTGATGCTCAGAAAGTTTATGATAAGTTGCAACAACTTATTGTGGCAACTCATAAAGACAAACAACTAGACTTTTCTGTGGAAGGAGATCGTGATCTATATTATAAAGATCGATTGTGTGTACCAGCTAATGACAAATTGAAGAAAAAGTTATTATTTGAGGCCCACAATATTGTCTTTATAATGCATCCTGGTAGAAATAAGATGTATCAAGATTTGAGGCAGCATTACTGGTGATTAGGTATGAAATGTGATGTAGTGAATTATATATCTAAATGTTTGACATGTTAGCAGGTTAAAGTTGAGCATCAAGTTCCATTCAGTTTGTTACATTCTATTTCTATTGCTCAATGAAAATAGGATAACATTACCATGGATTTTGTCACTGGACTTCCTCTCACTCAAAGGAAGCATGATGCTATATGGGTGATTGTTGATAAGTTCACCAAGTCTGTTCACTTTCTACCTATTCATCCTGATTACTCACTAGATAGGCTTGTAGACATATATATGAATGAGATAGTGAGGTTGCATAGGGTGCCACTATCTATTATTTCTAATCATGATCCTCGATTTACTTCGAGATTCTGGGAAAGTCCACAAAAGGCTTTGGGTACTCAAGTCAAGTTCACTACCACTTTCCATCCCTAGATAGATGGACAATCTGAATGAGTTATTAAGATATTAGAAGATATGCTTCGGGGCTATGTGTTAGAATTCCCAAGAAGTTGGGATAATTATCTCTCTCTAATGGAGTTTGCTTATAACAACAGTTATCAAACTAGTATTGGCATGGTGCTTTATAAAGCTATATATGGTAGGAGGTGTAGAACTCTTGTATGTTATACTGAATTAAGTGAAAACAAGATGATCGAGCCTGATATTGTGAAAGCTTCTAAAGAGAAAGTTCAAGTTATCTAACAAAGATTGAAAGCTGTTAGTGATAGGCAAAAGTCCTATGATGATTTAAAAAGAAAGATATTGAGTATCAGGTAGGTGATAAGGTATTTCTGGGAGTATCGCCATGGAAACACATACTTCGGTTTGGGAAGAAAGGTAAGCTTAGCCAATATTATATTGGTCCTTATGAGATTCTTAAGAGAGTCAAACCAGTAGCTTATCAATTAGCTCTTCCTGAAGAATTGACCAAGTTGCATTATTTGTTTCATGTTTGCATATTGAGAAAATATCAGTCTGATGATACACACAAGATTCTTGTGCAAGAAATTCAAGTACAACCAAATTTGACTTATAAAGAAGGACCTGTGTGTTAAGTCATCAATTTATACTAATTTTATACTTAATTATCTTTAATATGTTGAAATTATTATTCGAAATTAATAGAATTATCTTATAATTGTTTACAGAAGATTTTCAACACCTTAAAAATGAAATTGAATAAAAAAGATGCAAAAGAATGAAGAAAATTTGAAATTCCAAGTTTGACAGCGATTCAATGACTAAGTGTGGGCATGTCTAAGAATGAAAAAAATCTGCAGATCAATTTTCAAGATTCAAATTCGAGATTTTCACAATCTTTAAAGATTATACTGCCATCTCTCAAGGGGATTGAGCACCTGAAATTAGGGGATACATTATCTGATGAGCATCAAGGAAAGGTAAGAGGGAAATCGAAAAATCAAGCATAAAAGGAGGGACAATTATTGTTCATGCAGCCTAGCTTAGATAGATTTCTTTTTCTGCAGTTTTCTTTTCCAGTCTTTTACGTTTTCTACACTTCTTCCTTTAGTATTTTCATATTTTTCAGTAAAGGACCAAGGATGGAGACTTTATGCTTTGTTATTTCTTTTGTTTTCAATTCTATTATGAGTAGCTAAACTTATTTTCTTGGTTGAGGGAAACCTTGTTATCACCTATTATGCGTGAGATGTTTCAATAAAGTTTGTTCATTGATGAATATTGAATATCTTCTTATTTACTTTTTCTAATTGAATTGATTGATTTCTAGGTGCGCAATTAGGGATTGATTTGTTCAATAACTAGATTAATGAAATATGACATTTATTTTTGTTAATCACAAGTAACAATTAGGATTACCTTCTTTACATTAGAGTTGGAAATTCTAAGAAGATATTTGTCTTGATTAATTGCATATCGTACATGAATTATCTTGTTCATTGGTTTCTTAGTTCGTAATGCTATTATTCAATTTAACCTACGATCGTATCTAGGTTGTTGTTTAATAAGAATGCTAGGATACATGTTTCTAGTCATTTACACTTAAGAGAAAACATCCCCCATTGAATGTTTATTAATAACTGAAATTTTATATTGAGGATCCATTTTAGTGTGATAACATCGGTGACCTGAAAACCAAAAACCAACGTTTTTTCATTAAATTTTCAGATTCAATTATTTTTTTTGATTTGTGATTTTTTAAATATTTTTCCTTAAATTGCCGTGAACCAACCCCCACCCCCCATTTCTTTACTTTATTTTAGTTTTAAACTCGCTAACCTTTACTGTTAAAAATTCCTCGTGGGAACGATATCCACTTACCACTACTACATTAAATTGTATTAACGGAAGTTATTTCTTTTGAATTTGGTTGCGGGTGACAGCAGTACCAAATTTTGGCGTCGTTGCTGGGGAATTTCTTAACGGTCTTTTTTAGTTATGTTTTTGTTTTTGTTTTTGGTTTCGTTGCTCTTGGTTAGCTTGTCTTCTGTTTGTTTTAGTTTCATAACTTTTTCTGATTTTTCAATCTTTTAGCGGCATGGCTCACTATCAGTATGCTTTTGATTCTGATTTTTCATATTATCCTTATTATGATAATGAGTTTCCATCTGTTGCGACTTCCAAGTTTGACCATCAAGTGACAGATTTCACACCCTTAGCCGTGCAAGTACCGAGCTATGACCAATAAGCTAAGGTATGTGAAGCTTGCTCATTTTTGGGTTATTCTTTTTATACGTGTCCTGTTTTGCAGGATACACAATACAGGTTCGCTTCTTCACCAAGCTACTTCAGGAGCAGTCCTACTTCCAACCAGAGCCTCCACCTCCACCACCACCGCAAGCTAATAAGATGTCTTTGGAGGAGATCGTAATGAGTTTGTTTACGAGGTTATAGACCTTGCAAGATCAATTAGGCCACTTAGTGGAGAGAATGGAAGCCCTAATGTCTGCAAGAATTTTTAGCCAACAGGAGAGTGATGTGGAGGAGTTATGCATTCCTTCAGAGAGTGGAGATCATTTAGAAAACCCGGAAGCAATAAAGGAAGAGCAAGCAGAGTTAGGAGAGGAAGATGTTATAGTTTGAGAAAAGATGGAGGATGTGCAACCTCCTAAGGTAAGCGATGTAGTTCATGTTATCGCTAACCGAATTTTGTTTCCTTTTCCTAGTTGTTTACAGGTAGAAGAAGAAGAAGAACAGGAAGAGTCGCAAGAAGTGCAATTTTTAGGAGAGCTGTGGGCAAGCGAGCTGAAGATCGAAGGTAGCAAGCAGGATGTTGAGTCTCCACAACCATTGGCGTTACTTTTACAGAGACCATCCTAGTGTGAGAAAGGCGATGCCCAAAAAGACGAGTGGACATTAGAGTATAGTGGTGAAGCGATGAAGTTCCACTCATCAGAAGTCATGGAGCATAGTACTGATAAAGAGCCTACTTCGAGGGAAGGTGCTTCAGGCTTCTCACGGAGTTTGAGCATGCTTCCCGCTGGACTCAAGCATCCATTCAATAATGGATGAAGTACATATGCTAAGGGTCAAGCATATGACCTTTGATAAGCACTTAATGGGAGGCACCCCATTTGTATCCTTTCTTTTATGTGTTTTTTTGGCAATTTTCTTTTATTTTCATTTTTAGGTTTAATTTGGTTTAATTAGGAATTTCGATTCACATTTTTTTCTTCTCTCTGTCATTTTATTCTTTATCTTTTCATTTTAATTAAAAAATAAAAAAAGAAAAAAATAAAAAATAAAAAACCAAAATTTTGGCTTTACCGCCACCTCTCTCATTTCTCCCCCTTATTTCCCCTTCTGATTTCATCGAAATTCTCCTTCATGTCTCAAATTCCAGCACAACGCACATCACCACCCATCTTCAACATTCACTCCGACTTGCCCACCATTCACTCACATTACTCCTAGCCTTCCTTCCCCACTCACCCATCTACAGTAACTTGTGCTTTTGCAATTTGCGTTATTGTCTTTCTCTTTTGCTGGTTGTATTGCACGAAATTAGCACAATGCTTAGGAAGAAAAGTGACTCCCACAGGCTACCCATGCCCATACATTTTGTTGCTGATGTTTCTCCACCTTTCCACACCACCGAACCACCTTGCACCACATCCGCCAACACCTTGATTTTGGCACTTTCACAATAGATAAGCTTTCTTTATCTTTTGCCTTTATTTTTATGCTTCTTTAACATTGAGGACAATGTTGGCCTAGGTGTGGGGGAAACAATTGGAGTTTTTGTGTGTGACTATTTTTCGATTTTTGTGTGATTTTTATTGATTTTTGCATGATTGCTGTGTGTTAAACCATGAAGCTTTCTCATACTACTTTGGATGAGATTGAGTATATGCATGAAATTAAATTGGGCTAAATGAGTTTTAAGGTGAATCATGTTGATTGATTGCAATAACTGATCTTATAGACCTAGTCAAAATTTTGACATTTGAGTGATGAGGAATGTGTGGAATTGAAGTGAATTCTTAAATTAAACCTGTGAGTGAATTTGAGCCTTAATGACATCATTTTTATGTCATTCTATTTCTTTGAATTATGTGACGCTCCTCTATTCATGTTGCCTTTAGAACTTGCACAGAACCGGTTTGAATTTATTTGATTACATGGGATATAAACATGATTAAGGCCTTCTCTATTTTTAAACTGTTTATCTTAAAAATAACCCACCTACTTATTTTCCCTTTGCAAACATTTTTTTTTAGCCTTTATCCTTATTTTTCAATCAATCACCTTATTTTTAAAAACCCAATAGCCGCATTAGCCCTACCCTATTACAAGTTAAATGAAGCATCGAGTAATTTGGGACTTTTGTTTTCTATTTTATTCTGGCATACTGTTATAGGTGCTTCTACTCATCTCTTTATCAAATTTTGTTGCTAGTAATTTTTTTTGTTTTTATTGTTTTCTGTGTGTTTAGCGTTATTCAAAAAGATGAAAAAAAAGAGAGAAGAAAAAGTAAGAAAAAGAAAAGAAAAGGGGAAACGGAAAAAGAAAAAAATCAGAAAAAGAAAAAAAAAGAAAAAAGGAGAAAAAATAATAAAAAAGAAGAATAAAGTATAGAGTTACTAGTTAGTAATGAGTAGTTATAGTCCTCTTTATTCATGTTTATCTTAGAATTTTAATTTGCATGTCCCTTTTACTTGGTACTTTGTGAATGCTTGTGATTAACCTTTTGTCACTTTACCTTAC
>JANQAP020157663.1:0-20898 GCA_026874005.2 Erythroxylum coriaceum | reverse complement strand
TCGACCCCATTTACCACTGTGTGCAATTTTTATTTATTTGGTGTTTGGGAATTATTTTTGGTGGATTCGACACCCATTAGTAGCAGAATTCTGTCTTAGGTTAATTTGAACTAGTCACATTGTTTTGGCCATAACTTGGCCTTTATAATTCCAAATTGTTTGCTTCAAATTGGAGATAAAATTTAAGACATAGAACTAAAAATCTTTAGAAACAACCTAGACCTAATTCTAAACTAATGAAATTGGAAATGGGGATTTAAAATGGTAACTTGATATTGTCCTTATATTGAAGCAGGTTTTGATATTTGATAAATGTTTCATGATTTAGAAGTTGAAATGACATGATTTTTGATGATATAGAAAATAAATACATAGGGCAAAAAATGTCTAGAAGACCTTAAAAACTAATTGAACGTTTGTTATGTGAAAATTAAGGAATAAATAATGGTATGGATTCTGGATATGAGTCATAACCGTGACTCATCGTGCATGATTGTGATATAGTGAATTAAAGTGGGTGAGATTGTGTTTTGAAGAAATTGGAAAGTTAGAATGGGTAAAATATAGTATTTAAGTGAATTTTGAAGTTAGATTTGGAAACAAAGACCAATAGGTTAGCTTACGAAGGAAGCAGAAATATGATTAGCATACGTGTTACCCGATTAAATACAAATCTCGAATTTGGTTTAACCAAATTATAGTTTTAATGTCTTATTTATAAATTTGGAAATAAATCCCTAAGTGAAATGTGTTTTATGTAGGTAAAGGAGAGGCATTGAATGCATGAGAGTGTTTGACGATAAGTTCGCGAATTTGTGATGTAATTAATTGTTTTATATGACTAAATTCTTTACAAAATAATTACATGTGAGTGTATTTTAATTTTTTTATATGACTAAATTCTTTGCAAAATAATTGATGACATATGAGAGTTCTTTAAATCGATTCTATGTAAATGGTTTTCATGAAATGGACAGTTTTGTTGAGTTTTATATGAATGAGATATTACAAATGAATATTGCTAGTATAAATGTATGCTTTAGCAATATATAAGTTTTAATTTGGAAGTTGAATTTTGTATGATTGGAAGTTACATTGAAATTATGCATTAAATTGGTTGATTATGAATCCTCCTAGAATTGATTTTGAAAATAAGATGAATTGAAAAAAGTTATGAATTGCTTTTGTCTATGGTACACTGTTAGGCATTATACATGTTATTATACCAGTTTATAGTGGTTAACCTATTATGGTAGGTGATGTAGAACTAGCGCCGTGACTTATTATGGGTAAGCGATGTAGAACCAACATTGTAACTACTAGTATATAGCGATTAACCTGTTACGAGTAAGCGATGCAAAACCAGCTCGTAAATAGTGGTTAACCAGTTGCGAGTAAGCGCTGCAGAACTAACTTCGTGATTTTAGGCCTAATGTACCATATTATAAAGAAACTAGTGGTGGGCTATGTTAAGTAAGGAAAGTCATGAAAATAGTAATGCCACCACTATTTATGTTAAAAGTGATTTAAGGACCACTGACGGCGCGTCGTAACGCTAGTCAAAACAAAATAACTAGACCTACTACTATAGCAGTGGTGAGTCTAGGTAGATCCCACAAAGAGTATATGTAAAGTTTCCAAAATGAAAATAATTGGTGTTTAGGTCTAACAGGGGTTTTGGATTTTGAAATAAAAAAATAAAAAAAAACTAACCTAATGAAAACAAATTAAAGAAAATATACAAAAAATGATTAAAGTGGGGAATTCGGTAGGGACCCAGTTCTTTGGTTCAATCTCGACCTACACCTTAATTAAACATATTTCATTGATTTGTTGTTTTCAAACTTCTCCTAGCAACTATTAATTGTAGGTTAATAATTAACCCAATTTTTTCCTTAGGTAGTGCTTAATCAAGATACAATCGTTAATTAAACTTAACCACTAAATAACCTAGGACACGATCTCTAGATTTACTTAGGCAGTAGCATTAAGAATTAGGAAAACTGATTAATCAAGGAAACAATCATATACGATGCATCATTTAACCGAGGTCATGTTATCCCTAATGATTACGGATAATTAGTTGCTACACATGAATTTCAAAATAATAATTACGGATTATATCGAAGTTATAGCAATGAGTTTGCAAATAAACAATTCAATGAATGCATTAAAATCATCTTTTTACAATACCCAATGGGTTCATAGACAAGTAACCAAAGAATAACAAAATTTCGATTATCCATACACAAAACCAAATCAATTAACACAGGATAACACAATCAATTTCTAATAAGAGAAAGAAACAAATAAAACTAAGAAATAAACTTAATCCGAATCATCGGCGTCAATGTCAACTCCAAACTAGCGTCGAGACGTTACCCCTCTATAGGTCTCCAAATGATCATAGTTTTGCCCCTTTGAAAATGTCTCACTGAAACCCCTGTAATGCCTCCCTTTTATTTTATCTCACAAGCTACTGTTCTATACGCTACTCTCTGATTTTATGAATTATTTCTTTAGTCCATCTTACTATTCATCTTTAAAAACCCACACATATTGCATCTTCTACATCTGCGTTTCATGCCTTGTATGAAACGTAGACGTATATGTTAATGCATTAAACGCATACGTTTGCCTTTCCTTTTCCCAATTCATCACTACACTGTCGTTTTGGCGTGCTGTTGCTTCCCATCTGCGCCGCATCGTTTTGGTCATGGATTGCTTCCTTCTAGTTGCCTTCATCTGTTTCTAGTGCTGCTGTTTAGTTTTCTTCATGTTTTGGGGCTATTGTTGTTTTAGTCTTCGCCTCCCAGCGTGTTAGATTATTCATCATCTTTTAAATTCACGTTGTTGTATGAAACATGCAAAGCTTCCTACTTACTTATTTTTCCAACTGCATACCGTAAAAAACTTTAATTCTTCTTCTCTGTGTTTTCATTTTTTCATCATTTAATTTTCTTCTTCTTGCTCCATAAAGACAAGTGCAAATTAATCTTCAGAAAATGATTCAAATATCATGGTTTCGACTCACTTTAATTTCTTTGCTTCCGAATTGTGCCTAAAATCACATATGAGTCAAAGTGAGTATCTTAAGCAATAATCACTAAGTGTTATGGAATAAATTCATAATCAATTAAACACCTATCAATTTCTCCCATACTTAGCTTTTGGCCGTCCTCAAGCAAAACATTAAAATTAAGCCCAAAGACGCAAAACATTTACTCAATTCCCATATTTTCCAAGAATACATAATCATAAACAAAGATGAATGACTTTATAAAATCATAGCAAGAAGTCAACATTCTAAGCTTTTACTTGTGATCAATCAACATTCATTATCTTTAAAAACTGAGCAATCTAATGGTAGACTCGAAAAATGTGTTTAATAGAAATATATCCATAGGTACACTCAACACCATTCATAATCATGTCATTCCTTAGCTTTGCATATCATTTCATCTCTCCACCACTAATGTTCACATGCAAAATCATGAATCAAAGGACTTTGTAAGGTTGTAATGTGGGCAAAGGTAAGGTGAGATGTATTTGGGTCAAGTAGTATGAAAGTCATTAAAGTTAGTGAAACAAATGCAACACTTAATATGACATCAAGTGCACAAGTTCACAGTCATACAAATCTGGGTACCATCAACTATGATGATTGCAACACTTATATTTCACAACTCAGTTCAGCTTTCACATATAAACCATATGAAGCATATATGAATCCAAAGGAATCACTTATACCATTTATTCCAACAATACATTGAAACCACAAGAGTGAACCTTCCAAACCAATATCTACCTCATATTTAACATACTCAAATAACACATTCATTACAACTCTAAGAAGATGCATTAATTATAAATAACTTTGCAAACTCATATGCATTTCCTCCTTGATAAATTTATTTAAACAATTTTTTTTCATTTTTTCATTTTCTTTCTTTCTTTCTTTTCTTTTTTTTTCTTTTCTTGTGTTTTCTCTTTTCTTTCTTTCTTTTCCTTTCTTTTTTTAACATTAAAAGAAACTACATTAACATGGGAATTTCAATGATAAGACATAACAAAACATCCCAACATTAACCAACCCACACATATGCACTACCCCACATTTACACTTTTGTACATCCACAAATTCATCAATCACAAATGCTTCACTAGCTTTATGATTTGGGTAAGACATTTGGTTAAGTTTAAAAGCATAAAATGTGGTTTATACAAAAAGAAAGGTATGTAGCTCAAAAGGGGTTAACAAGGGAAAAACCATGTCAATAGGGTAGGCTATTTGGCTAATATAGTTCGGAAAAACAAAAAATGCCTAATCATTTCCATGTTAATGCATGTGATAAAAATGTGGTATTGAATAAAAATTCAAAGAAAAATTAGGATGTACATGTTATGAAGGTCACATATTATTAAAAGACAATGAGACTAAAATGAAGGTGTCAGTCTAATAAGGATTAAAATCTTACTGGCTTTGTCTACCACTAGTCACTACTCTTCTAAAGATAATGCATATCAACCAATCATAAGAGTAAAAATACATGCTATTCTCCAGTCAATTCATTATCTACTCATGACTATATAATCCTAGAAGTAATAGCAAATGAGAAATTGTTTGTTTTGTTCTTTCTCTCATTTTGATTGAAAACTTAAAACAAGCAAGGAACAAACCTACAAAGAACACACATGTAAAAAGAAATAAATGCAAAAATATAAAGAAAAGAAATTTACTTCCCTTAGGTTGCCTCCCAAGAAGCGCCTTGATTTAGGGTCACTGGCTCGACTCCATACTTTCCTCATGTGACAAAATTATTATCTTCTAGTACTGCAGTTAACGCCACTTCCATGTGGGGTTATTCCAAATAGCGCCTTAGTTAATCATCATCCCCATTTAACATCTTCCCTATCCTCAGATTCTCAATCTCGACTAAGTTCATACACTTCGGAAAGATCTCAAATGTGTCTTCGCCTTTTTCTTTCGCATTTAATTCCCCCAATCTGCTATGTAAAGGTGAAGAGTCATTCTTAACAATAAAATGGAACTCAGTACTTACCTCTAAACTAAAAGATATGTCTTTTTCTGCTTCGAGCTCCTCCTCTGCTTCTTCTACACAAGCAACTCCTTGAGTAATGCTCTCAAAATTCTCAAGCTCCTCATCACTTTGTAAGATTTCTGCACTTACATCTATAGGGTATACCTAGGGTTGATATGATTGGTTCTCTTCCATTTGTGATTCTAGGCGTTTAATCTTCGCCGCCATTTCACCCATTTGGCTTAACAAGTTATGGTTTCTAGATATTATATGCCTTATTTCTTGCTAGAACTATTGGGTATTTTGTTGAAATTGTTGCATACTCTCTTAAAGCTACTGTATACCCTGATGAAATTAAAGATTGTTAGCAATCACAACATTCATCAATTCTTCCAGAGATGTATCTAAGTTTTGATAAGAAGCTTCTGGTCCACACAGGAATTACTGGGTGTCCTACAAACTATCATAGAAGTAATTATGATCGTTATCTCATCTATAACCAAAGTTAGGTTGATCAAGCCAACCTTGGTTATAGGATTGAGAATAAGGGTTAAAGAAAAAATTACTTCCCTCTATGATATTTTTTATAAATCACTAACACGAAGTAGAATAAAGAAAGGATCACAAAATAACTAAAAAGAAACCAAATATGAACAAAAATAACAACAATTAAATCACAAACAAAAACTAAAACACCACACTCGCTGGCAACGACGCCAAAATTGACAATGCGTCATAACGCTAATCAAAATAAAATAACTAGACCTACTACTATAGCAGTGGTGAGTCTAGGTCGATCTCACAGAGAGTGTGTGTAAAGTTTATAAAATGAAATTAACTGGTGTTTAGGTTTAACAGGGGGTTTTGGATTTTGAAATAAGAAAATAAAATAAAACTGACCTAATGAAAAAAAATTAAAGAAAACATGCAAAAATGATAAAAGCGGGGAATTCGGTAGGGATCCAGTTCTTTGGTTCAATCTCGACCTACACCCTAATTAAACATATTTCATGGATTTGTTGTTCTCAAATCTCTCCTAACAACTATTAATCGTGGGCTAATAATTAACCTGAGTTTTCCCTTAGGTAGTGTTTAATTAAGATACGATCGTTAATTAAACCTAACCATCAAATAACTTAGGATACGATAATTAGGCAGTTGCATTACGAACTAAAAAAATTGATTAATCAAGGCAACAACCATATACGATGTGTCATTTATCCTAGGTCATGTTATCCTTAATGGTTACGAATCATTAGTCACTACACACTAATTTCAACATAATAATTATAGATTATATCAAAATTCTAGCAATGGGTTTGCAAATAAATAATCCAATGAACACATTAAAATCATCTTTCCACAATAACCAATAGGTTTATACAAAAATAATTGAACAATAATGAAAATCCAATAATCCATACACAAAACCCAAATCAATTAAATAGGATAACAAAATCAATTTCTAATGAAAGAAAGAAACAACTAAAACAAAGAAATACACTTAACTCGGGTTATCAGCGTTGATGTCAATTCCGTACCGACATCGGGACACTACCCCTCTATGGGTCTCCAAATGATCATAGCTTTGTCCCTTTGAAAATGTCCCACCAAAACCCCTATAGCACCTCCCTTATATTCTTTCTCGTAAGCTACTGTTCTATATGCTACTCTCTAATTTTATGAAATATTTCTTTGGTCCATCTTACTATTCATCTTTAAAAACCCACATGCGTTAAATGCAAACAATTCCTTTTCCCAGTTCATCACTGTGCTATCGTTTTAGCATGTTGCTGCTTCTCATCTGCACTGTGTCGTTTTGGTCTTAGACTGCTTCCTTTTGATTGCCTTCATCTGCTTCCATTGCTATCGTTTTTGATTTTCTTCATGTTTTAGGTTGTTGTTGTTTTAGTCTTTGCCTCCCATCGGGTTGAACTGTCCATCATCTTTTAAATTCACGTTGTTATATGAAAGATGCAAAGCTTCCTACTTCCTTATTTTTCCAAATGCATGTCGTGAACAACTTTAATTCTTCTTCTCTTTGATTTGATTTTTTTGTCTTTTAATTTTCTTCTTCTTGCTCTATGAAGACAACTAAAAATTAATCTTAAAAAAATGGCCCAAATATCATGCTTTCAACTCACTTTCACTTCTTTTCTTCCGAATTGTGCCTAAAATTACATACGATTTAAAGTGAGTATCTTAAACAATTTTATAACAATAATCACTAAGTGTTATGAAATAAATTCATAATCAATTAATCACCTATCAGGCACCATTTGGTATCAATTCTAGTGGATGACTTATTTTCAGTATGAAAATTTTCAGAAAACTTATTGTCGCCATTATTTATTGTTTAAGGAGAAAAAAGAAAATGGAAAATGGAAACTTGAATATTGCAAGTTTAAGGTCGAAAAATATTTTGGAATAGTATTTCAAAAAAATTGATATTTTGTTCTATGAAATGTTACGTTATTACCAGATTTGATTATGCAAGAATAAGTTGAAAGTGCATTGTGATCGAAAAGGTAGGAAAAGGGTGATAATATAGTATATGTTCAAATGCTTGTTAAATCATTAAGACAAGGTTGAGAGCCAACGAACCAATAAAAAAATTTCTCAACCATTCCCTATCTGGGAATGAAAATGGAAGCATGTTACAAAGGATTTGATGGTAGCAATTTCATTAAATTTAAGTGGATATGATAATGTATGGGAGATAAAGGATCAAATTACAAAATTTGCCCATTTTCTAACCATCCAAAGTAGGTATCCTCTTGATAGATTAATCAAGCTGTAAGAGATTGGAAGTATATAGTTACACAAAGTGCTGGTATATGAGGATGAGATATATGAAAGTAAATTAGTTGGGCTAAACTAGTTTTGATAATCACAAATAAGATCAAAATTATGCAGGTCAAAGTGATAGTACCTAAAATTGACAACAAAGCTAGGCACAGAAATGGAGGAACAATTTGGAGTTAAAAGTTAAAAAATCAAAGAATTTTTGCGAATATCATCATGGAAAGGAAGAGTCTATTTTAGACAATGTGACAAGTTAAGCCCATGATATGTTGGTCCCTATGAAGTAATTGACATAGTGGAAGCATAAAGAGGGGATGTGAGGTTAATATTTGTAATTATGAGATGATTAAGTTTGTTTAAAATTTTGAGGACAAAATTTCTATAAGGAGGGGAGAATTTGTAATATCCTAGTTTGATTATTGTACTATTTACTATGATGCACATGCATTTTATAAAGTATGCTCTACTTATTGTGTGCTAGAGTAATTTAAGCATTTAAATGTATTATTGAGGTTATAACAGAGATCACAGATAGATCAGAGAAGATTTTGGACTCGACTGGAAATTTCTTGGAAAATTTTCAAAAACTATGAAAAGTTACGAAATGAGTCTGAACGAGCTTTAAAAGCCCTAAAATGTGCTTTGGAGATTAGGTAACACTTTTAAATGAACTTTAGATGATTTTAGTGATTTCCAGATTCAATCCAAAAATTATCCCCAGCAACTGAAAAGGTTACCGAAGAATTTTGAAATACGATGAAACGCTCCAAAATTAGGATTGGAGTCTATAGGAACTGAAACAGGTCAAAATGGAGGTTGTTTGAATAGAATTGGAGTAATATGAAATTATTGGACTAAAATTTCTTTTTTATAAAATAATGGGTATAGATGATTTTAAACCCATTTGGAATTTTTTAAAGCATCCAATCAACAAGTATTGACAGTTTTGGAACAATTTCGGGATTTAATTATATTAGTTGGTAAATTAAACGCATTAAAGAGCATTTTGGTTTTTTTACTCATTAAGTGCAATTTGATCTTTTTACATGATATTAGTGGATTGATGAGTCATTAGAGATGACCAATGAGAAAATGACATGTGTGTGATGAGTCAATAGTGAAGACAAATAGGAAGGTGACAAGTGTAATCCATTAAATGAGTATAAAAAACAAAACTTAAAGACATTTTGCTTCATTCTTTAACAAAAACGTGAGAGTGATGAGAGAGTAACCGTGTAACCAAAAAGAAAGGGAAAAGAAGAGAAACCAAGGGTGAACATCGACTAAGGACAGAGGAAGAAGGGTGTAGTCATTTTTTATGGAATTTAATGGTGATTTGGAGGAATCTTGAAGCATTCATGAAGTACCCATAAGATTGGAGGAAAAAGTGGTAAGTTTCCTAGCTTAAATTTCCATTTTTTAGGTTTTCTTGAGTAAGATGGATGTGTTTAAGATCAATGGTTTCTTGGTATTACTTTGATGTTTCTTTGTATGGAATTAGTTGAATATGACAAGAGAGGAACGTGTAGCGGAATTCTATCTTAGGTTAATTTGAACTAGTAACATTGTTTTGGCCATAACTTTGCCTTCATACCTCCAAATTGTTTGATTCAAATTGGAAATAAAACTTAATGCATAGAACTAAACATCTTTAGAAGCAACCTAGACCTAATTCTGGATTAATGACATTGGAAATGGGGATTTAAAATGATAACCTGATACTATCCCTGTATTGAAGCAGTTTTTTATATTTGGCACATGTTACATGATTTAGAACTTGAAATGGCATGATTTTTTATGATATGGACAAATAGAGACATAGGAGAACAACTATCTAGAAGACCCAAAAATCTAATTTGAACATTTTCTATGTGAAAATTAAGAAACAAGTGGAGGTATGGATTTTGGACCTAGGTCATTATCGTGACTCATCATATGTACTTGTGATATAGTGAATTAAATTGGGTGAGATTGTGTTTTGAAGAAATTGGTAAGTTAGAATGGGTAAAATATGGTATTTAAGTAACTTTTGAAGTTAGATTTGGAAACGAAGACCAATAGGTTAGCTTACGAAAGTAAACATAAATATGATTAGCATACGTATTACACAATTAAATACAAATCTCAAATTTGGTTAAACCAAATTATAGTTTTAATGTCTTATTTTTGAATTTGGAAATAAATGCCTAAGTGAAATGCATTTTGTGTAGGTAAAGGAAAGGCATCGAACACATGAGTGTGCTTAGCGATAAGTTTGCAAAGTTATGAGTGTTTTTAATTGTTTTATATGACTAAATTCTTTGCAAAAGAATTGATCACATGTGAGTGTATTTTAATTGTTTTATATGACTAAATTCTTTGCAAAATAATTGATGACATGTGAGTGTTCTTTAAATCAATTTTATGCAAATGGTTTTCATGAAATGAACAGTTATGTTGAGTTTTATGTGAATGAGATATTACAAATGAATATTACTAGTATAAGTGTATGCTTTAGCAATATATAAGTTTTAATTTGGAAGTTGAATTTTGTATGATTGGAAGTTACATTGAAATTATGCATTAAATTGGATGTTATAAATCCTCCCAGAATTGATTTTGAAAATAAGATGAATTGAAAAGGTATGAATTGTTTTTGTCTATGATACACTATTAGGCTTTACACATGTTATTATACTAGTTTATAGTGGTTAATCTATTATGAGTAAATGATATAGAACCAGCTCTATAAGTAGTAGTTAACTAGTCACGGGTAAGAGATATAGAGCTAGCTCCGTGACTTGTTACGGGTAAGTGATGAAGAACCAGTTCCATAACTACTGATATATAGCAATTAACCTGTTACTGGTAAGTGATTCAAAACTAGCTCCGTAAATAATGGTTAACCAATTGTGGGTAAGCGATGCAAAACTAACTCCGTAACTTTAGGCCTATTGTACCATATGGTAAAGAAACTAATGGTGGGCTATGTTGAGTAAGGAAAGTTATGAAAATAGTAATGCCACCACTATTTATGTTAAAAGTGATTTGAAAGGCACCGTATGGTACCAATTCTAGCGGATGACTTATTTTCAATATAAAAGTTTTCAAAAAACTTATTGTCACCACCATTTATTATTTAAGGAAAAAAAGAAATGGAAAATGGAAACTTGTATATTATGAGTTTAAAGTTGAAAAACATTTTAGAATAGTATTTCAGAAAATTTGAAATTTTGATTTACGAAATGTTATGTTATTACTAGATTTGATGATGTACGAATAAATTGTTGCGGCAAATGCTTTACTGTGAGCTTTATGATTGTATAGGTATATTGCAAATATATTGCTATAAAAAGTTTGATTTTTTTGTAAACTGATTACACTCACTAGGCTTGTTTAACTCACCTTTATTTTTATGTTTTTAAACAAACCACCCCATATATGCATACAGGTGTTGCAGTAATTAGGACTTCGTTACAAAATTAGTTGCATCATCGAGTGTTGCTGTGCTTGTGTTATTTTTGCTATGCATGTGATATGTTTTAAATTATTTTAGAAAGGGTTCAAAAGTGTGATCTTGTAAATGTTTGTGGGATTGTAAATATTTTTTACTTAATGAACTATGGAAACTTCAATCCTCAATAAAGTTTTTCAAATGTTGAGAATTATAAGTTTTTGATTGCTTGTGATGTGGACCTGAGGTCCCATTTTAGAAGTTGAGTTTGATATCGATTGGAGGGTCACCGTGGGGTTGCCAGAAGGGTTCCACTTTCGTTCCGAAAGGAGAACTCTAGGATAGGTCCTTTCAAATATCCCATGGCTGCTAGTTGGAGACTTTAACTCCATTATTCATTTAAAGGAAGCATAAGGCTATAGCTCTAATAGATGTCTATATGAGGACTTGAGAAAATGTCTTCTAGACATTTTAGTTACTGGCTTGCCTAGTAACTGAAAATTTTATATCTGGAGCAACAAATAGAAAAAAGAAACCTTCTTGAGGAAAAAGCTAGATAGAGCTAGTGTAAGTTGGCTTGGCTTCAATCTTTTCCTCACTTCGAAGATATATTCTTCAATCCTAGTATTTCAAATCATTCTCTAATAATTTTCAATTTGCACTATAAGTCCTTTATGAGACACTCTTTTCATTTCAATAATTTCTTAATCAAATTATCATATTTTCAAGAAGTTGTCACGAAAGGTCTCAATATACATTGTATTGGCACTAAGTCATTTCAATACTTTAAAAAGATTTGATGTATAAGAGAAAAGATAAAATCTTTCCATAAAGTCAACATTGGCAATATGTACCATCTCCTCGACACTTCCAAATTAGCTCCTAGTAAAGGTCAGGGTAAACTTTACCTTAATCCCACTTACTTAGCTCTCCAAGAGGTAAAGAAATGGGCCTTGCATAATTTCTCACAACTATTGAATTTAAATACTCTTAAATGAAGCGAAGATCCAAATTTTGATGGTTGCAAGATGTTGATAAAAACGTCACCTTCTTTTAAAAGGCACTCCTCTCTAAAGTAGCCAATAACAAGATTCTCACTCTTGAAAGCAATGACATACTACTTCTTAGTCAAAGTGAGTTTATTAAAGAATTTGAAAGTTACTTCTAAGTAATCTTAAGATCTGCTACCATATCCTCAATTGCACTTATTGAAGAAATCACTTGGCATAAGTTATCATCATAAGAAGTGGACGCTGTCTCTCTAAGCCATTCACGACATAAGAGATTGAATGAGCTCTTACATCATTAACTCCCTTTAAAGCTCCAGGTTCTGATGGTTTTAACATTCACTTCTTGGTTGAGACTTGGACCCTAATGAGTGGAGTAATAGTAAATGTTATTAAGGAGTTCATTTTTAATAAAAGACTACTTAAAGTAATGAACAAAAAATTTGTTACTTTGGTCCCCAAAGGAAAGGAGCATAAATCACTAAAGGATTATAGGCCAATTTCATTTTGTAATTTTGTTTATAAGGTAATTTCCAAAGTGAATGCTGAAAGGATGAAACCTATTCCACAAACTCTTATAGATCCATCTCAAGGTGCTTATATCCCTAAGGGACAAATATGAGATAATATAACACTAGCTTAAAAGATCTCTAAACACTATAATAGGAAGAAAAACAACAAGAATTATGCCCTTAAAACTGATCTCCAAAAATCTTATGATATAGTTGATTGGAGATTCATATTTAATATATTGAGAGCATTTGGTTTCCTTGACATCTATATTTATTGGATTGATCAATGCCTTTCCACTATTTTGTTACAGAATATTAGTTAATTGAGAGCCTCTAGCCTTATCCAAACATCTAGGGGCATCAAACAAGGGGATCCCATCTCCTCTTGTCAATTCTCCCTAGTGATGGAAGTACTTAGCAGGTTGCTGAAGAGAGTTACTAATAAGAGCAATGCTTTCAAATTCCACTCCAAATGTAAAAGATTAAGAAAAATCAACTTGAAATTTAGTGATGATGCTTTTCTCTTCTCCAAAATAGATGTCAGCTTAATTTCTTCACTTATGAGTGCACTAAAAATGTTCAATAAGATGTCAGATCTAACTATAAACAATGATAAATCTAGTATATTTGTCAATACAAGTAGTTAAGCTGCTAGTATTTCTGCTATGATTAGATATAATGTGGCTCAACTTCCAGTTAGGTACCTACATATTCCAATTTCATCTACTAGGCCTATGTGCACTTATCCCAAACCATTATTGGATAAGATTAATAGGAGAAAATAAAGTTAGAGCTATCTTTAGCTAGAAGGTGCCAACTAATGAATTCAATCCTTAGTCCTTTGAGCATTTATTGGGCCTCTTATCTTGTATTTCCTTAAGTGACAACACGTCATAATGCTAGTCAAAATAAAAACTAGACTACTACTATAGTAGTGGTGAGTCTAGGTCAATGCCACAGAGAGAGTGTGCAAAGTTTATGAAATGAAATTAATTTATGTTTAGGTTTTGGGGGGTTTTGGATTTTGGAAATAAGAAAATAAAATGAAACTAGACTAATAAAAACAAATTAAAGAAAAACTGTGAAAAATGATAAAAGTGGGGAATTTGGTAAGGACCTGGTTCTTTGGTTCAATCTTAACCTACACCCTAATTAAACATATTTCATTGATTTTTTGTTCTCTAACCTCTCCTAGCAACTATTAATCGTAGGTTAATAATTAACTCTAGTTTTCCCTTAGGTAGTGTTTAATTAAGATACGATCGTTAATTAAACCTAACCACTGAATAACCTAGGATACGATCTTTAGATTTAATTAGGTAGTAACATTACGAATTAGGAAAACCAATTAATCAAGGTTACATTATCCCTAATGATTATGAATCATTAGTCGCTACACATGAATTTCAGCATAACAATTACGAATTATATCTAAATTCTAGCAATGGGCAAATAAACAATTCAATAAACACATTAAAATCATCTTTTCATAATACCCAATGGGTTCATACATAAATAACCGAACAATAATGATAATACGATCATTCATTCATAAAACCCAAATCACGTCAGCATCGATGTCACCTCCGAACTGACGTTGGGACATCTAGCCCTCCACGGGTCTCTCAAGAAAATGCTTCAACTCCCATGAAGATTGTCCCAGCTGAAGGTGACCTTCAGCTCTCGCTTCTCACCTACGCTATTTTTCTTTTGTTGAAAGCTTTCTCCCTCTACTATTCTATCTTCATTTATTTAAAAACCCTCTTTTTAGAATGAACGATAACATTTTCATTAAACGCAAACATTGTCTATGTTTGTGTTAAATGCAAACCATTGCATACGTTTGCATAGTGTTTGCGTTAAGTGCAAACTATGTCGCGTTTTGTTTAAGTGATAATGTATTTTTTATTTATTCCTTCCCAGCTGTTGTATTCATTGTCGTTTTTGCTGGGTGTGTGGTGTTACGTGCAATGTCATATTGGTGCATGCTTCCACGTCTCTTTCATGTCATTTCATGCTTTTCTACTTTCTACTCTCCCTTTGTTTTACCAACCATTAAATTCACGTGGATGGGGTTATCCCATCTCATGCCTTAATCTTCTTTGTATTTTCAACATATATCTCCTTTCTTCGCATTTTCTTGTCTTCTTCTTACTGCATAAAGACAAGTGAGCCTTAGCCTTTGGAAAATGGTCCAATTATCGTGTTTTTGATCTACTTTAATTTCTTTTCTTCCAAATTTTATCTAAAATCATATATAAATTAAATTGAGTATCTGAAATATTTTCGTATCATTAATCGCTAAGTGTAAATGATTAAATGTATCAACAATTAAACATATATCATTAAGCAATAGTTAAATCCATCGAAAGATTATTCAAAAGGCACTTATGATTTGGCAGCAAACAAAAAGAAACCAAACCTAAAGTGAGTTGGTATGAAGTTTGTAAACCAAGGAAGGAGGGAAGCATACATTCAATCAAAACTTTCAACCCAGTCCTTTAAACTGAAGAGTATGAAGGCTTTCATAGGAAAAGTAAGCTTTGGGGGTAAGAAGGGTTTATGTTTATTATATTAAAGGACACAATCTAGGGATAGTTAAGCTCTCTAGTAATGCTTCCTCACTTATAAAATTTCTGTTCAAGGTGGGAAGTAAAATTAGAAACTCATACGTAAGCACCATAGGCAGTGGCATACATACCTACTTCTAGTATGATTACTAGTCTTTATTTGGCCCTTTAGAGTTAAATGAAGAGTATATTTACTTATGAGCTATACTTATACTAAATGCCATAGTGTCCCAATCTCTCTTAATTAAAAACCTATCTAATTATCTTCCAGTCCCAGCTCTCTATTACTTACTATCCAACTATATAATGGATAATTTTAGACAAGATTCAATCAAATGGGCACATTCACTTTCTAGTGATTTTACCAATGACTCATACTGAAAATTATTTAGATACTCTAATGAAGATTTCCTATAGCATAATATTGTATGACATAAACACATTTTTCCTAGAGCTTCTTTTATGCTATGGTTAGCCATAAAGCATAAGCTTCGCACTTTAGACAGGATAATAAGCTTCTTACGTATGAGAAATTGGTGTATCCTCTGCAAAAAATCTCTAGAAATCATTAAACATTTATATTTTCAATCCCAATATAATAATCATGTGTGGAATATCTTACTTGGACATTGTAATATCACTACTCCCCCTTAACAGTTGTATGGAGTGCAAAGCTAAAGCTATCATATGAAGTGACTTACGGATATTCAAGGTTGACTTAACTTTGTTTCTTGCTTATAGGATGAAAAAAATAAGTGAATTTTCACAGGACAAAACAATATTACGGAAGCATTTTTTAAGTCAATATATAACAGAATAAGAATCATAATTCATATATTTTTTAACAAAGAAAAACACATTTTTTGCTTCAACATCAACCTTAATTGGAATTTATATTAACTTATCAACTGCTATAATCTAGTAAGAGCTGTTATAGTGGACAACTCACAATTGTATTCACGTTGTAATCATTTTCCCTAGTAGCTTATCTTTGATTACCTTCATGGCTTTAATACATTATTCATTTTTTAAAAAGAATTCTTCTTTATAGGTAAGATCCTTTTGGAGATCAATAAAACCTTCATATTTTTAATACGAAAAGTTTCTAATCATGTATCTCTCAATAATTTTGGTTTAATCTCATATTACAATACCTTTTAAAAGGGCATTTTTAATTTCTAGTTAACAGGACGAAAGATGTTATTCAATTAGTTGTTAATTCAGAAAGGTTTCCATCCAAGGAAGAAGTATATGAGGCATTATTCTTTTAGCTCAAGAAATAATAAAGAACTACCATTGTCAAAAACTTCATGATAAAAATAAACTTTTAAAAGGCATTTAATTATGTTAATTGTGATTTCTTTATTACTTCTCTCAAAGCTTTTAAGGTTTCCTCTTATTTTCATCAATTAGCTTGTTTAATTCTTTACAGTTACTTCTTTTGTTATCATTATAAATAAAGATCCTACTATATTATTTAAAGGATCCAAAGATCTTTGATAGAGTAATCCTTTATCCTTTTATCTCTTTACATCTTATTATCTTTTTACAATCTTCTTGGAATTACTAACCCCACTAATATCTAGAAATATTGAGACCAGTAGACATTCAAATAGCACCATATATAATGTTGATTCCCTATTTCTATTTAGCAAGGTAAATGTTCCTTCAGTAATGTATTTTATTAATACATTGTATGGTCGCATATATTCAACTTTAACAATATATATATACATATAATTGTTGAAAAATTATAGATAGATTCTTAATTAACCAAAGGCAAAGGCTTCAAAGTAGGAACTTATCTTATGAAGAATCTCTACATTTCATTAACCACCTTATGACCATTATACATGGACTACCTTTATCTCATGTAACAAATGGACATAATTCGAATAATTGGAATATAAAGAACCTATCCATTATTGGGAGATATTAATTTATTATCTTTATTCTAAACGAATTTAATATTTACTACAACACACATCTCCTTCTTTCTATGAACATGGTCAAATCAATTGAAATAATGTTTAAAATTTCTTTAGACAAGTAACAAGGTTGATCCCTTAAAATACAAAATTAATTAGAGTAAGCTTATGCTTACCAATAAATAAAAGAGGTCTTATATTTCATTCCATAAGATTGATGAATAAGTTGCTTTTGGTTAAAATATATGGAAACTCTTCACAAAAAAATGAATCTCTTTAAGTTCATTAGATACACACTAAAGTTTGGAAAGGGTAATGCTTACGAGATATGAGGCCAAGCATATAAACCTCCTAGATACTGAAACAAATTTTAAATATGATAGAATATATGAGAGACTTAATGAAGTTCACCATTTGGAATGGGAAAGAGCCTTTTCTGGTTTGAAAATTGACATGCACTAAGTCCTTAGATAGATTTATATCAATTAGATATAGTACAAAAGGATTATTTAAAAGTGGAAACTAATAACAATGGAAATATCTAGAGGTGGCCATTAGAACATTCAACATTACTCTCTAATATAAGGGTTAACTTCCCTCCTATTGTTGACTCCATTAAAGAAAATAACATTAGCATGGAATCAACATGCATCTTAATGATTCACTAATAAATCTTATATTAAGCTTAGGTTTTATAGGGTTTTAGGGTTTAGAGTGAATCATGTCTTAATTCATTAAAGGAAATTATTGTGGTTCCTTAACAATACAAAATTCTAGCTTCACACTCTAGATAACCATAAAACAACCACTTTAAATTAGAGATTTTCTTTATTTCCTCTCTTTACCAAATCCAAAATTTTTCCTTTATAATATAAAGGCCAAAAATAATAACTATATGTTCTTTCAATGTTTCATTTCTTTATCAATATGGAAATCCATACTACTAAGGTACAATTTGCATTGGATCAATCTTCCTTGGAAAATGACAATTGATGGGCTTCTAGGACCTTATTCCATTCCAAAAGTGACTTATGGTGTTTAAACTTGCTCTTAGACACTATTCTTATTGTCTTTAGTGCAAGAGAATCTTTAAAACCTTTAACAAAAAAATTCTCTTAAAAAAATTAACCACTAGTTTACTAATGGATTTAAGAAACTTAGTTGCTAAATGACTTAATCTCCAACTTAGCCTATTAATGGTTAAATTTTGTAATGTTTGATTATTTTCTATCATTTCCAAAATTATTAGGTGGTTTCTTTTTATTTTCAATATTCAATATTTTTTTTTGCCTCTATAAAGCTAGTATAGTTGCTAACATCCTAGATCTTAAGGCCCATCCCATAACTTTTATTTCAAACATCTTTAAGCTCTCTATTAAAACATCTTTTTTAGCTTATAAAGAAAGAAGTTTATGTATGGATACTTCTATAAAGCATCTACCTATGATTGCAATTTTGTACTAGTCATTTTTGTAGGAAAAATTTAATATAAAACCTTACTGTTATTATCCTTGAATGGCACATAAAAAGGCATGAATTATGTGTTTTTATTTTTTACTCTATTTAAAAGCTAGTGACTAAATTGTCTTTTTCTAATAAACGATTATGGAAAACTCATATATGATAATCATAATAATAATTAAATAAAATATGAAAAGAGAGACAAATTTGATTTAATAACAGTTCAACCAAAATTTTGTCAATCTATGTCCATTCTTGAAGCTTCACTTGATAATTCACTATCTTATTCTTTTAATGGATGAAGATTAAGTCTCTATAATTCCAAAAGAAGTCCTCACAAAATATAGCATAAGAAATTTAACCACTATGCACAACCATGTAACTTTAAACATCCTTCTCTTTCGCACACCAATAAACAAACGATCAATATATGTTATCTCATACCAATGAACAAAGGATCAATATATGTTAATTCATATACAAATGAACTATCTAACATCTTAAGGCTTTTACCAAATTTGAAGTATGCCTAATATTTTTGTCATAACTCATATGTGGTCTATTTATACTAAAAAAGAGTTGAAATAGTTGTTAGGAATACAATAACATTGGTTGATCATTCTAGTACATTAATCAACTAATGTCATTACAAATTCATTGTACATGTTTTTAATAGAAATTAATCTACAACACTACCACAGTAGTTAACCAATTTATCCAAAATTCTAACATTGATTTCTCAATTATCACATTTTAAAAAAATTATTAACACAAGTTTTTCAAAACATCTCAAGTTCTTTCAAATATATAAACACATTCCTTTAATAAAAACCTTATTCAAAATTTTTTGAAAGTTCAACAATATTCTTTTAAAGATCAAGAGATTTTCATTAAAGATAAAAACAAATTTTTTGGAAATTGAATAAAATTTATGTTAACAATAGCAAAGCTATCTCAACATTAAATGAGTTCACAAAAAATAGTATGAATTACTAATCTAATAGACTAAATTACAATTCAAGAGTTATAGATTCCAACTATTCCTAATGCCAGATAGTGTATGCTGAGCATTTTTTTGCAATCATAATGGATCTGATCTAATTAATGATATCTTCGGCTAATTGATGCTTGTTTACTTCCTCACCCCTTTAGATCCTTTTCTTTCTTTCTTTCTTTCTATAGGGAGTAGATTGTCATTGTAAAAGTAGTTTTTCATATAGCTCCATCCTACACCTTTAGCTTAGCAATCCAAGTGATCCAATTCAAAGTTGTCATAAAAAGAATAATGAACTGTAAGCAATTGTGAAATTATGCTCCACACTACTTTGGAGTATTTGCATTAAAAGAATAAGTGTTCCTAATCTTCTTCAACTTCTTTGTATAAAACATATATTAGGTCATATGAGCCAAATCATCTGTTCTTGGTACGAATCATGTTCTTAATAACTAACCAAGTAAATATTGAGGTCTTCTGATTTAACAAATTTTTCCATAGGAGGTTAAACCAAGGTACAATCTAACTCGCTATTTGTAGTGCTTTATAACAAGAATTATTACTGAATATTCTAGTAGGATCAAGTGTCCAAGTGACTATGTACAAGTGGTAATATGAGGGAAATATTCCATCAACAAGTTGAATCCTCTAAAGATTCCATTCCATTTTCCATGATTCATTAGTGAGGACATTTTTGTATTAATAGGAAGTCTATTTGAGAGATGGGATAATTCACTCCTTTGAATAAGAGGACTAGGCTTAGATCAGTTGTTAAACCATACCCAAATGCGCTCTCCATTACCCAACCTATGCTTGATCTAAGGGTACACAACATTTCTTAATTTCACAATTTGAAAGAAAAAATAAGAGTATTCTTTGGTAATAAATAAATGCTAGAAGTTATGTAACATCCCCTCACTTATGGGAAGGGTAAATTGGTAATTTGGAATGGGTTAGGATTGTGTAAAGTGTTCTCGCTATATTCATGCATTCATATATGCACATAAGTAGCAAATAGTGAATTTTTGCACATGTAAATGCTTGTACATACATTCATGAAATTTTCCCTGTTTAAGTGTGAATAATTGTGTTTTATAGAAAATGTGTTTTGTGTGAATGAGAATTGGTATTGGAGAGGATGATTAG
>JANQAP020157564.1:0-20899 GCA_026874005.2 Erythroxylum coriaceum | reverse complement strand
ACTCTATAATAATTAAAATAAAATTTAACCAATTAGAATTTATTGTATTAAAAAATAGAATAATAAATTGAACACGTGACACTTACAAATTCTTGTCGGACAACGACAAATGGTCTGGAGCCAGTGTTATGTGGAGTCGTCATTTTTGCTCTGTTGACCTCACTGTTACTGAACTTTCGTATGTCATGTATTTCTGGATTTACATACTGAACAACTTATGTAAATGCATCTTGCTTGCCATATGTGACTTTGGGCTCTCCTCTAATCCTATGAAACACATGCATTTGATGTATGAGTTGTATTTATGGTTGCGTTTTGAAGACGATTTATTGTCTATCTTTGTTATTTTTTAATGTCTATCTTCCCACCGACGTTTAACGTTTAATCTCATCAAGGAATGTCGACATGGAGACTAATTCCAGATGACCCTAATTTATACCATTGGGAGGAATGTGACAAAATTGTCCCTGTTAAGCAAACCAAAACTAAAAAAGAAATCTCCAGTATCTATAGAAATCGTCGTTTGCCTTCCATGGCGAATCTTTTGCTTCAAGGTTTTTAGTATCATCCAAACTATGTCACTTTCCTTATTATGTAAATCTCATTTCCTTTTATGAAGCTATTATATGTATTCACATTTGATGGTTTATACTACATGCTTGTTTAAAGCTTCCTCCAGTCTCGAAGGTGACATGTATGCCCATGGAGGTGGGAGCGATGTCACAACAGTCCGTAAAGGAAAATCAGTGCACGTATGTCACTCTAATTTTATTTCATTTCATGGTTTACTAATATGACAATATCTAACTTCTATACTGATTGTGTTTTAGGTACTAAATTTGGCGACTTATTCACTCCATCATCTACAAATTTAGCTATAACGGAAAAGCTGTTGTAAGAAGGTGTGAAAACCTTACAGTTGAGGGAACAAGTTTTACTATTTCAATTGGTGCGTTCGAACGTTTAAGGACCTTTCTGGGGAATCCAGACATCAGGGCATTTACCTTTACCGACTCACGTGTTACTTGAAATCCAAAAAAATAAATATATCATTGTCAGTTGAGTCAATCAACTGGATTTAGCTTTAAAGTTTATTTATTGTTGTATCTGTAATAATTTGTCAAACAACATATCTACTATTTAGAGGTCAACTTGCGACCTATTAACTATGGACTGTTATTGTTCTGGTTCTATAACTATATGATTTAGGTAAATTCTAGGAAAAACTTCGTACTGTATTGTTTTATAACTGTACTTTTCTACTATATCATATTATTATATTCATAAAATTAATTAACTTTTTTATAACATATTTTGCTAATTTTGTAAATAGTATTGATTAATTAATACTACTGTTTAACACTTAAAATTATGTTGACTTCTTTTTTGAATTATACTTTGTAAACATTCAAATAAAATATCGAATAAAGCATATCTTAATTAACTATGATAGATTATAAAAATGTTAGCTTTAAAATTTTTGCAAATGTAAATCATTTAGCGACTATTTATAAAATCGTCACCAATTGCAAGCATTCAACGACGTTTTACGTAATTCGTCATTGTATCTCGGACATTTTGTGACGCTTACCAAAACATCGTCGCTGAATACTGGACATTTAGTGACGCTTAGAAAAATCGTCGCAGAATGTTAAAGTTTTTATGACTAAATAGATTGTTGGTTGCCAAATATGGACTTTTAGTGACGTTAAAACATATCTTCGCAAAATGTATAACATATTTAGTGACGATTGATAGGATTTGTCATAAAAGAAAGTATTTTGCGACAAATAGCATTAAACGTCACCAAATATTAAGTATTTTACGATTATTAATTTTATTCATCGCTAAATATTTTCTTTCTACGATGCTTTATTTTTACGTCGGTAAATGACAAGTTTTAGTAACGACTTATTTTTTTGTCGCAATATGTTCTATTTTTGCGACGAAAACAATTTTGTCGCCAATAAATTCGTCACCAAATAGTTTGTTTGTTGTAGTGTCTTCCCCTTACCCTGTGCCTACCTATGAGCCCTTTACTTTATTTGGCAACTGAGACAAATAATTTAAGGATAGTAAAATTTTTCTCTCCTCCCTCTTTCATCTCTCTCCTTAATTTCTCTCTCTATATTCATTCTACAACCTTCATGTAGCAATGGATTTTGTTGGAGAACGACATGGTTAAGAAGTTTCCTAAGATTATAATTTTACTAACCAATTACTTAACATAAGGCAATATCAGAGGATGCTCTATTATAAGCCTTCCAGTAGCTCTTAGCATGATTCGCTCTACGACCTGAGAAGGAAAGAATGTTAAAAACACAACATCCATTTAATATGTGAAAGTAATTCTTATAGCAGAACGAAATCTTACCAACTTCTTAATATCTTCATTTGGTATCTCATGAAATAGATTCGCAAACAATACAAATCAACTATCAATGCCAGATTCTATGAAATAGAAACAGATGTAACAAAACTTTTTTCTTATTTAAGTGTGAGTTTCATCCATTAGGATTATACTGAAAGGACCTTCTTCTTAATATCATAAATATAAAAAACCATAAATTTTTTTGGTACGTAAAGATGAGGCTTGGGCTTGGAATGTCAGGGCTAGTCCTGGGCAAGGGTAAGAAGGCTATCTGCCTAGGGTCCACTCTTATGAAGAATAAAATAGGGCTCAATCTTAACCCTCATAAAGAACAATGAGACAAAATAGGGTTCATTCTTGACCTCATAAAGAGCAAAATGAGGTAAAATAGGTTTAAGTTCACTCTTGACACTCATAAAGAGCAAAATGAGTCAAATCCTCTTAGCTTTCTTTTTTCTTTATATTTTTTATTTGATTTTTTTGAGTTCTTATCTAAATCTTAATTTTAAGAATTAATGCAACCCATTAAATTCTTCAATTATATCATAATGAGGGGCTTAATGTAGTCTCTTTAATAATAAAAATATACTCCTTTTTTATCAAGGGGAAGGCACAACATGCCCAGCTCATAATTCTGTAACACTACAAGGTAATGACACTCCCATGTTGTCCCGCGATAGTAGGTTCTTGACAAAATCTGACGGAGACCCTAAAATATGTAGTCCAAGAGGGTGGCTTAGAGCAAAGGTCGCCAATGCATCGGCACATTTGTTTCCTCCCAGTAAGTGTGTTAAATATGGACTATCCATTGCCTTTGAAGAAGCTCCAAAGTTTGATGGAAGAGGGCACTGTATTGGTCGACCACTGGTTGCTTGTGTTGATGGTTAGCGATGACACTTGTTCTTAAACTCTAGTATAATTTGTCAGAAACTTATCTCCCAAACTGTGAGTAAGGCGAAATAGGCATCCCATTATTTAGGCAAAAAAGCTGAGCCAATGCCTATGTTGGCTGCGAAACCTCCACACCATGAGCCTGATTCATCTCGAATTAATCCTCCTATTATAGCGAGGTGTGTGACTAGTTTAGAGGCTCCTTCAGCGTTAATCTTGTACCAATTCACTTCAGGATGATGCCAGTGGATGAAATCCTCTTATCTGCTAGGTTTTTTTATAGTGCTCAATAGCTGTATATTTGCATAATTGAATTCTCTCGATTTCTCTAGAATTTGGGTGACTAAAGATTCCTCAGAATGTCCTTCTCCCTCAAAACAAAATAGATTCTTATTATTCCAAAGGGACCAGCATGCGACTCCAAAGATTGTTGCCCACGACGTCTCATTTAGCATAAGGTTTCTTGCAAATTGTTGATAAACCAGTCAGTGATGTTCTACGTAAAAAAAAATAGAATGTTTACCTTGAGAGATGAGCTTGGTATAGAGATGTTTTGCTTATGGGCACCGTCTCAAAACATGGTAAATGGTTTCTACTCCTTTATATAATGAGCAATCATCATATAAAGTGAGGTGTCTCCTTTTTCTTCTAGCATTGATAAGGAGAGCTTCATATAGGTATAGCCAAAGAAAAGTTTGAGTATGTTTTGGTCCTTTCCATGACCAGACCATTGTCCATTTGTGCTATGGGTTTTGCCATTGATTTCCAAAGTAGAAATTGCAGTGAAGGTTCCTGAGTCTGTCAAAGTCCACGATGGTTTGTCTGGGCGTGCATTTGCACGTGGAGGGAAATGGGCATGAATTTGCTGGATAATTTCCCATGGTAGCTTCCCTTATAATTTTTTAAATCCCAGCGCCCATCAAAGTTAACAAAATCACAAACAGGTAGGTCAACTTCATGGTAGAGGACAGGTGAAATTTCCAATCCTATTAGGGGCTTCCTTGTTTTGAGTCAGATGTCTTTCCATAAGTAAACTCAGTGATTAGTATCAACTGTCCAACGAATTCCAGTCAAACATAATTACTAGATGTGGCTGAGGTGGTGCCATAAGTGAGATGCATTTTTAGTGGGGAGGAGTCCAGGGATGTCTTTGGGTGGTAGTTTATATTTAGTACGGAGGACTTTGGCCTGTAGCTCTGATGGTTTAGAGATAATGCCCCAGGCAATTTTGAATAGTAAGGTTTCGCTCCATTTTTTCATACTGCAAAACCTGAGACCTCCGCTTGATTTGGGGCTACAAACTACATCCCATTTAATGAGGTGTATTTTCCTTTGATTTATGAAGCTTCCCTATAGGAAATTGCTTTAAGCTTGATCCATTTTTGCACATAATGTCTTAGGGAAGCTTGTGGATTGCATACCATATAGTGGGTTTGAGATCAGAACTAACTTGCATAGAGTAGCTCGATCTGCCAAAGCAATTTTGTTTGAGTTCTAGCCGTTGATTTTATTCTCCATTTTTCGCAAGACATGAGCATAATTCTTGGAAGTCGGCCATGGATCAGAGGGACTCCAAGGTACTTTCAAAGGTTGCTTGAAAGTTGAACTCCTAGCCTTTTGCTGAGGAAGTTGTCTTTCTGCTATGATACATGTGGTGAATAGTATAAGAGTATTTTTTTCCTTACTAATTTTTTAGCCAGAGTGCTTAAAACTCCTATAGTAGATTTAATGCAAAATTGACTTGTGTAGTTGAGGCTTCCATGAAAAGTATCAAGTCATTTGCAAAAAAGAGATGGGAAATTGTTATATTGTTAGCACCAAAAAGAAAAAAGAACCCAATCACCTTTGTCAACCGTTTATTTGATGGCTTGGGATAGTTGTTCGATGAATAGTACAAAAGTGTAGGGGGACACTAGGTCTCCTTGGTATACTCCCCTTGAGGGCTTGAAAGAATCACTCTTATGTCCATTCCACAATACTCTCGTAGAACATGAATGAAGGCATCCTATCATTGCTTTGATTAAGAGTTCAGGTATTACTGCATCTTTTAAAGAATCTTGTATGAAGTCCCAATTCATCCTATAAGTTTACATATTTATATATTATCAATTTATTAAGTCCCTTTTTAGATTTTGCTTAGGGCCAATAAAATGTTAGGAATGCACACCGTGTTATATACATAAAAAATATTTGCTCCTAACAATAAAAAAACCTCCACTCGGTCCCATCTTCTTTTTCATAAATCAATTTTTAAGTTTGTAACAAGAACTGTCATAGTTGCAACATGGCCTTTAAAATAATTTACACTCCATATTAAAAAAAACTATATAGTGAAACAATAAAACAACAGGAGCAGTAATGTAAAAATTTAGACCAAACCTTTTATGAATTGGCTTACTTCTTCCTTACTAGATGACTTTTCCCTAATTGTAGCCTTATAGCAACCTTTGAAATATCAAAACAGTAGAAAATGATACTAAAAGATGCATCTTCACAGAGACCTTGAATTTTCATATATAAAAGTATGAAACATAAATGCAAGTCTTTATGACTAGAAGTCATTTATATTCGATGATACTAACAGAGGGTCTAGATATTTAGGTATTAAACATCATTTAAACCAATCAATGGTCTCTTATGTTTTAAAGACTACGAATGATAATAAGAAAAAATAACTTGAAAGAGAAAACAAAAAGGGCAATGCATTTGTTGTACTTAATAAATTGACGATGAATAATTAACACAACTATATAATTGCTAAATGGCTTTACTTGGAGGATTAGAAATGCCTCCATCTAAACTTACTAAAAAAGATGTACCTATTTCTTTTAATGATTTCCCTTATTCTCATTTATCAGTTAAAATATAACGTAATAACAGTTGACCTCTTTTAATCAAAAGGCATTTACTCTATACTTATATCCTAAAATTAGATCCCGTGAATACAAGATCTAACTTTCCTAAGTGAAACATACCATTTTCCCCTAGCAGAAGACAAAGTATACTCATATCATAAATATCATCAATAAATGACTTAGTCTTTATGCACCCATTCTACAATTAGGAATCATAATTAATAATGAGAAAAAGAAAAAACATAACAGATATTGTGTCAGCTATAATCAAAATAGTAGGTTTATCGTCCTTCCTTTGATTATCGATATAGAAAAGAAGAAAACTTTTACTATGATAATAAAATTATGTCCCATGTTTGACAAAAATCATGACAATGAGAAAAAAAACAATACATATTGTGTCAACTACAATCAAAATAGTAGTAGATTCATCGTTCTTCCTTTGATTATTGATACGAAAAAGAAGAAAAATTTTACTACGACATTGAACTTATATTCCATGCTAGAGAAGTTTTTCCCCCTCATAGTAGACGCTAAAGTCAAACGCCATCATCCAAACATTATCGGACCATCCAGGTAATAGCGTAATCTGAAGCGTACTGTGAGTAACCTAGATGTTCTCACTAGGATTGATATATTTCTGTTTAACTCCTAATTATTAAACTGTTAATGATCTGATTGTGATAATTCTAGACATTAATAGTTTGAGGAGTTTGATATTTGGGAATGTATTGGGAGTGTTCTGTTTGCATATGAATATGAAAAATATCCGTATACTCAATGAAAATTTGAATGTCGGACTAAGATCCGATGAACTTGTGAATTTGACTGTGCATCATGAATAAATGTTACTGATGGTATAATTTGTAATTTGATGCATCACATTGATATGCATGATCAGATAAAAGCGTTGTGATCAGAGTGGCCAGCGTGAAAGAGCTTAAAGCTTAGAAATGTGCACATAGTCCATAATGGGTACGAGACAAAATCTAAATGAGCCTGATATCCACAAGGGATATGAGATAGTAATAGGCGCTCGGTCACAAAAAAATGAAAACGAAAGTGGAGTTTCATATGTATATGCATTTGCAAATATATGATTGTGAAAACATTTCTAAATTGTGATGATATTAAGATAAGCTATATTTGTGTACATTTGCTAATATGATTGACTAAGATAGATGAATGAATTATTCTAAAAAATTTATATGAAATGTGTGGAATTCATGATGATTTTTTGAAATGAGGAATATTGTGCGTTTGGCTCATATTAGATGTTGGAGAATGATTCAAAGTTGTTTAAATTATGGTCCTATGTTTTATGAGTTATTCAAGTTTGTTTAGATTGTTTGCTTTATCTTAGGTATTTAAACTTTTAAAATTTTGATTTGTTTGGTTAATCTTTATCGAGATATTAAGTAAGTTTGTTATTTCATTGCCTATATATTTAGGCCTTCAACGTTAATGTAAAGAGCACCTATCAATAAATTGCCTCTTGCATTACCTCTTTTCTACACTTTTTTTGTAAATTTTTTATTTTAAAACCCAACATGGTATCAGAACTCCTTATAATCTTAAGAGGCCTGTGAGTATTTGAGAGATAGTAGCAGTATGGCGTCTAACAATACGTCAACTCTTTCATCTCCAATTTTTATTGGTGAGAATTATCAAGTTTGGGCAATCAAAATGAAAGCTTACTTGAGAGGTATTGGCTTGTGGCAGTGGGTTGAAGGTGAAAGGCAAATGCCACGTTTAGAAAATAACCTAACACTCAATCAAATTAGGGCTTATGAAGATAAAGAAGCTAATTTTGATTTGGTGAATTATAATTATTAATTTGGAATTATTTTTTACAATTGAGAGATTTATGAATTTATGTGTATTGGACTAGAAAAAATGCCAAGTGGCAAGACAAATTGATAAATGGTTGTAGAAATAAGTAACACATGGTAGTAGAGATAAATGACACGTGACATTAGGATTTGTTGGCAAATGACATAGAAAATTGGGTGACAAATGATTTGGAGATTGAGAGACAAATGGACTAGTTATTAAGAGATAAGTGGAACCATAAGAAGAAGACATGGCAAGTGACAAGTTTCATAACACTTGCCACCCACCACTCACGACACAAACCCAATGAAAGACCATCTTCATTTGTCTTTCATTTTGTTACATGCTCTCATCTTCTTCATTTTCTTTCTTCTCTCCAACTCACGACACTCACTCCCCACACTCACAATGTTGAGTCTTGTTTAAATCCTTTATTTAGCCACTCCAAGATTTTGTTGTTATCTTCATCTTGTTACTAAAAATCCAGCCCATTCTACATTGAATGTTTGATGATCGTGTAAGCTTGGAAGCTAGGTTTTTTGTGATGTTTTGAAGAGCTTTGGAGTTAAACAAGTAAGTTAAATATTGTTCTTCATGGTTTGATTAATAGAAACGTATATGATGATAGTTTAGGGATAGATTGATGGTGTTTGATGTTTGATGTGTGTTGAAAGTTGATGAACGTTGATGAAGAAATGTATACGTTCATGTTTTATTTTTGTATAAATGAAAAACCATAGTTTAAGGTTTGTTTTATAGATGATATTGAGATAGAATTGAGGTGAAAATGATGAAGAAATAAAGCCTAAGTAGTGAACTATGCATAAGATGTTTTGAGTTAGTAAGTAAGAGTTAAAATCTGGAAAAACATTGAAGGATTGGTTGGGAAATGCATGGATGATGAAAATATTTTCGGATGACACATCCCACGATTGTGGGAAAGGCATTTAAAGTGAAATGTTATCTTTTGTGCGATGTTTGAACCAAATAATGATAAGTTACCTTACTTTGGTGTATTTAGACTTAATTGAGGCTTGAAATGAACCTAGTTTGATGTTGAATAAGTTGATAAAGTGTTTGATATGTTTAGGTTGTTAATTGAGGTTATAACTTAAGCAATGAATGGTTGACAAAAATGTATCAAAATCTGGAAATTTATGAGTATTATAGGAATGAAAGTGTTCTTATGATTGTAAATATGATCCAAAGGATATAAGTAGGTGTAATAAGTATGAAAGAATGAGAATTTGGTTTTTATGTGATTATAATGCTAGAAAAGGATTAATGAATGTTTGATTGATGAATATAGAATAATCAAGTATATTTGACGTATAATCCTAATTGCAAACTAGACATATAAAAGTTACAATGTTTGAATGATCATGACTCAGGTTTAAGGATATATACCCGGGAATAGTCAATTGAGCATGCATTAAAGGTAACACATATACATATGTGTATGATTAAATACTTATGTGAATGATCAATTTAGTAATGTGTATAAGTGTGTGTATTGCATGAATTAGACGCTTAAGTCAAACGTCAGCATCCAGACATTATTGATTCGTCAAGGCAATAGCTATTTGGAGTATACTGTGAGTCAACTAGATGTTTACTCACTGTGATTGATTTGTTCTATTTAAATTTCAATTATTGAATTATTATTCTAGTGATTGAGTTAATTCCGGACATTTATGGTCTGAGGAGTTTGATAATTGAGATTGTATTAGAAGTGTTTCATAATTGAATGTGAATCTGAAAGAAATATTTGTACTCAAAGAAACGTTGAATGCTGGACTTAGATCCAATGAAAATGTGAAATTGAGCATGTGAAATGAATGAAAGTGATTGATTGCATATAATGAGAAATGATGCATTTCATCATATTGATATGTATGATCAGATAAAGGAGTTGTGATCAGAGTGACAAGTGAAAAAGAGCTTAAAACTCAGGAATGTGCACAAAGAGCCACAGGCTCAATATTCAATGAGCCCAGTATTTACAACAGATACGTGATAGTTATTAAAGAGCCCGGTATCTACAATAAATACGGGACAGTTAAAAAGGTGCTCGGTCACAACAAAGTAACAATGAAAGTGAATCACTGTGCATTTGCATATATAATTTGATATGTATTAAATGAATGATTAAAATGAAATGTTTGGTCTGTTTTGAAATAGAAATGTGAAATAGTGTACAAAGCGTTTGTGTTGATGCATGATAAAATGTGAAGTGATATGCAATATTTGATTATATGATTTGTTTGTGAATTGGATTGTAAATTGTCCTTGTGATTTGATATGAGTGAGCACATCGAGGATAGTTTACTTACTGAGTTCGCAAAACTTATCAAATTTGCAAATGTTGATTTTCAGGTATAAGGGAGACATAGTTCCTAAGGCAGACTAGTAGAATTCTAGTACTGTCGATTTTGGACTAAAAAATGGCTTAAAAATCGGTCAGCTGATATTGAGGAGTTTAGATAGAGTATTTTTGTTTAGTTCTCATCCCATGTAAAACATGTTGTAAAGAATAGTAAACTCTAATATATTTTTGGATACTATATATATAGATTATATAGTGAAAGGCTACAGTGTAAATTATATTTTATAAATGGAAAAGTTGGTCTTTTGATTATTTATGTTCTGTATGATGCCATATAAGTGAATGCGATTGCTCTAACATGCCGCTTTCATAGGGTATGTTCTTAAATGTCCTCTGGATGTTCGGGCACGTGCCCTATAGAAGTGGGGTGTTACAAAAAGAGTCCAAAATTTCTTTCAACCTTGATACCAATATTTTGGAGATGTTTTTATGGAGAATATTATAACAAGAAATTGGCCAAAAGTCTTTTAAAGAATTACGATTAGGCTATTTTGGAACAAATCATAAGTGAGTTTAGTTGATTTCCTTAAACAAAGTGTTATAGGTGAAGAACTCCATGACTAACCTTTGAACTTGCTCCTTAGTCCATTACCAAGATTCTTTAAAGTAATAAGCATTAAACCTATCTAGACTTGAGGCTTTCTTAGGATTAAGGACATTTAAAGCATTCTTTACATTAAAAAGTTATATTGGTCTCATAAGATAAATTTTTTAGTCAATTGAAGTAATAGTGGATAAAAAGGAATTAAAAGTTTTCATTAAATATAAGCATTCATAGCTAGACCCTAAAGTGTTTTTTAAATATTTGAAAACTATTTCTTTAATTCCTCTATGTCCTTAAAGTCTTTCTCCACTTTTATTTGTGAAGTAAGTGATTTGATGGTGTTCCTTCTTACTAATTTTACTTTAATGAAGAATGCAGGGCATCTATCTCTCTCTAGTAGCTTTTACACCTTAGATTTTTTTCCTTAGGATTAAGTGGTGAGCTTAGAGGTCATTGATATAATTGTCTTGTACTTCTATTTCCTTCATTCTGCTAGTGAAATTCCCAAGATCCTTGTAAAGGTTTCCTTGTGTAGCATTAAAGACCATTTGTCTTCTTCGTTTCTATCATGGCTCTTCTTACTGAAGAGATTTTTGTGTATTAACTTGAGTTTTTCTTTCACGAAACTGATCTTCTTCATACATTTGAATTGCTTATAACCACTAATCTTTAAATTCATTCCAACTTTAATTACTTATTAGAATCCTTGTTACTTTACGAAGAATTTGAAGAATCTGAAAAGAGTGATTTGAGTTAGATGCTCATTAGATTGTGGATTTCGACTGGTTAGTGGTTAGATGTTAAGGGATTGTTGAAAATCAACTAACAATTTCTAATTGATTAATGTTGTATCCAAATTTTTTCTTAAAAACCACTTCCCTTGTTGTTTATCAGACTAAGTAAAATGGTTCCCTTTATAATTAAGATCATTTACCTCTAAATTCATTATACGTGACCTAAACTTTACCTTCTTTAGATTTAGAAGCAAAAAGAGTGCAACCGAAATCCCTAATTATTAACCAAAAAGTGTCCATTCTTATTGACAAATTAACCAAATCAAATGGTAGATAGCTTCTTCAAAAGGATACGTTAACTACATACGCAAAAATGAAGCATAGTTTGCATATTCAGCTTCGACATAGTATATACATATAGAGATTAGTCATTGAAAGCATGATTGGTTACCTCTATGATAACTAGATTATAAGTCACAACAATTCTTCTACTATGGTGTGCTTTATAATTGGTGACATTTCCCCAATTATTTTAAATGAACCAGAGCTCCTTGCATTTTTTTCTTTAATTTTTGTCTCCAAAAAGCTAAAGATGAATCATTTTATTGTCTTTTTATAATAAAAAGACTTTAGTTATTCATGCATGGAGGAATAGATACATAGTGAATAAGAAGAAGTTCCTTCCCTCCTAGTACCAACCTGCTAATTTTTGCTAAATCTAGGAAAACTTGGCAGGATAACTAAAAATAAAAAAGAAAATAAGGAAAGCTAAAGAGAATTAGATGGAAAATTTTAGGGAGAGTATTGTTATATATTGGTTGAATATAGTCTCCTACATAGGCATATCTTAGCTCGTGCCCCTCTTTGGATGCAAAATTTTTTTGAAGAACAAAGCTTCCAATATAGGCATAGCATTGCTAAAGCCCAACTTCACAGAGTTACTTCTTAATGGGTAGCAAGCTTGAAGAACTTTTAGAAATAAGGTTTGACAGGAATTGAGTGCATGAAGAAGAAAGACTTTAGTTATTCATACATGGAGGAATAGATACTACAGTGAATAAGAAGAAGCAGGTTGGTACTAAGAGGTAAGGAAACTAGGAAGGATTCTTCCCTCCTGGCAACAACTTGTTAATTTGTGCTAAATCTAGGAAAGTTTGGCAGGATAACTAAAAATACAAAAGAAAACAAGGAAAGCTAGAGAGAATTAGATGGAAAATTTTAGGGAGAGTATTGTTATATATTGGTTAAACATAGGCATATCTTAGCTCGTGCCCCTCTTTAGATGCAAGGGTTAAATTTTTGTGAAGAACAAAGTATCCAATAAAGGTATAGCATTAATAAAGCCCAACTTCACAAAGTTACAAAAGGATCTATGGTCTCACCCACAAGCGTATCTTATACTGTGTCTAACTTCACAAAGTTATAAAGAGATCCATGGTCTTAGACACATGCATTTGCCAATCATGTCTACTGGTATTAAAAAGTTTATAATCAACACACTTTATGTCAATACCATGTCCCAACTCATTTTCACTCGAAACTTTAGTTCTATTATTTTGTATTTAAGGTATGTTTCTTTTTTATTTTAGAGAACTTCTGACAAATATTTGAGATTTGTTTAAGTTTTTTTTATTGGTAAAGGTGGATCTATCCCTCTTCTCAATAGGTATTAAGCTTAGAGAACTTTTAGAAATAAGGTCTGACCCTAGCTCAAGATGCAAATAAGAAGAAAGGCTTTGGTTGTTCATCCATAGATGAATAGGCACAATGGTGAATAAGAAGGAGTAGGTTGGTACTAGGCGAGAAGAATCCTCCCTAGTTCTTTACCTATTTTTGTCATAAAATTTTGAAAAGTTTTCTAAATCTAGGGAAGCTTGGCAAGACAACCAAAAATAATAAAGAAAATAGCGAAAGCTAGAGAGAAGTTAGAGGGAAAATTCTAAAGAGAGTATTATTATATATTAGTTAAACACAGTCTCACACATAGGCATGTCCTAACCTGTGCCCCTCTCTGGATGTAAGAGTTGGAGTTTTAAGATATCAAAGCCTTTAACATAGGCATAACCTAGACAATGCCTAACTTCACAAAGTTCTACGAGGATCAATGGCCCACCCACGAGCATCTCCTAGACTATATCCAACTTCATAGAGTTACAGAGAGATTTTTGGTATTAGAAAAATGCATATCTTAATTGTGTCCATTGGTATTAAAAAGTCTATAACCAAAGCACACTAGCTCAACACAGTGTCCCAAGTTGTGTTCGCTCAAAACTTTAGTTTTATTGTTTTCTATTTAAAACACGTTTCCTTTTTGTTTTAGAGCTATTTTGACATAATTGTTATTTAAGATCTGTTTAAGCTTTTTTTTTCTACTTATTCTTTATTGACTCCAAACTTATCAAAGAATTCTTCCTTTGTTCCTTTTAAGCACTTTATTAAAATAATGGAGGTTTTACTTTGTGTTTTGATGATAACAAAATATAAGTAATACTAACGAGTTTATTATTTTGATTAGAAGTAATATAAGAATAAGATGTAGGTATAACTCAAGAAGATTGTTCGTGAAGATTATAAGAAAAGTTCAAGTTTGCAACATTCAAAGTATGGACCAAGAACAAAAGAATATCATGGTACATCAAGGTCATTCTTTAATTTGAAATATTAATTGTAATCTTATTTTGTTACTTTGGTAATTTTAAGAGCTCACCATGTATAAACATTTCATCTTACTTCATTACATGAGACTTTTCATCTATCACGAGGTATTGAAGCTTTTGTTGTAATATCCAGTTTTCCAAAACATGCTTAGGGTTAGAACCTTAGATTATTGTGAATGAGTAATGGCATTGAGAGCATTTCGTTCTCATGCATATCATTAGCATACACACATGAATTATAATTTGTACACATTACAAAGATAGCATATGTAGTCAATTGACTTATCCCGGGGTATGAAAGATTTAAAAATGAACATGATGTGAATTGTGAGTTGTTATGTCTTGAATTTTGGTTTGGTTTGATTACAATTAGTAAATTGGAATTAATTGTTATTAATTGGAAGATTGATAAATTAATATATACAGTTGGACTAGAAAAAATGCCAAGTGGTAAGATAAATTTATATATGAAAAATAATGGTGACTAAGCCTATAATTGAGTGACATTTGGCATAGTTAAATGAGTGACAAATGGACTAGTCATTAATGTACAAATGGAACAATTATAAAGTGACAAGTGGACCAATTAATAAGTGACATGTTGACAAATTAATAGGAGATTAATGGCAGCTTCTTAAGGGACATATGGTAGCTTAATTGTGGAACAAAGGGATTCTATGCCTTAAGACATATGTCTAAGTTTATATGAAGACACCTAGCACTTAGTGAAGAAGGTTTCAGTAAGGGTGGTTTCTATTGTCTTTCCCTTTGCTTCACCACCAAAACTACTCATATCTTCTCTCTGCATGTTTGTTTAACCCTATCTCAAATTGTTACACGAAATTCACATTTTAATCCTTCATAAAATAGCTAAGAAACCAGTTGAATGTTACCTTCATCTTGCTACTAAAAATTAATCTGTTTTCATCTTGGATTTTTGTTGATTTTGCTTGCTTGGAGGGAAAGGCTATCTTGATATTTTAAGTTAAGTTTGGAAGCCTAATAAGTAAGTAACAATTTGATCATTATGGCATAATTAATAGTTTGAGAATGATGCTTGAATTATAATGAAATGTGTATGGTTTTGGTGATGATATGTGCTGGAAATTTGTTGAATGAACTTAGGAGTTTTTATGCTTATTCGTAGTGAATGAAAATTATGGATTATATAGGTTAATATATGGACGAATTGGACTATAATTTGGTGTATAAAGAAGGTAAATTTAAGTGAAAGAAAGATGTTGACATAGTTTTCTTGAATTGGAGGTGTATATGTATGTATATAAAGTGATTGATAATGACAAAAAAGAGCAAAATTTAATGAACATTAGTGTAATCAAGATGAAGCTAGATGATCATGTAATGGTGTAGGTTTAAAGGGCTTGTAATATGAAAATTTTGGAGTGTAAATGATGGTTCTAAGTATGGTAATTCGTGGAAAAAATGAAGCAAGAAAAGCAGGGCAGGATCGTAACCTTCAGTGTATGATCGTGGCCTGGTAAATCTGCTTATGTCACTATCATGGCAGAGTCTCCACGATCGTGACCTATTGCATAAGGTTCTGTCACGATCGTGGCAAGGTCCACCACGATCGTGGGCAAGGTTTGAATATGAATACTTCTCTTTTAAGTGATATTTGAAACAACTAATGATAAGTTACTTCCTATGATGCATTTAAGCTTGAAATGAACCATTTTGATGATTGATTGATGAATTTAGATTAAACAAGTTAATTGAGGTATAAACCTAAGTGCAAACAAGACATATCCAAGTGACAATATTTGAATTAGCATGAATTGTGATCAAGGAAACATACCCAGGAAAGTCATTGAGCATGCATTGAACACGACACACAAACACACACATACACACACACACACACACACACACACACACACACACACATGCATGATTGAATATGTATTTGATTGATCGACTTTGTAATGTGAATTATGTGTGAATTGTATGATTTTATATGCTGAAGTCAAACGCCATCATCCAAACATTATCAGACCATCCAGGCAATAGTGTAATCTGGAGCGTACTGTGAGTAACCTAGATGTTCTCACTAGGATTGATATATTTCTGTTTAACTCCCAGTTATTAAACTATTAATGATCTGATTGTGATAATTCTAGACATTAATAGTCTGAGGAGTTTGATATTTGGGAATGTATTGGGAGTGTTCTGTTTGCATATCGATATGAAAAATATCTGCATACTCAATGAAAATTTGAGTGCTGGACTAAGATCCGATGAACATGTCAATTTGACTGTGCATTATGAATAAATGTTAATGATGGCATAATTTGTGATTTGATGCATCATATTAATATACATGATCAGATAAAAGCGTTGTGACCGGATTGGCCAGTCTGAAAGAGCTTAAAGCTCAGAAATGTGCAAGTAAAGCTACTAGCTCCGTGATTAATGAGCCTGGTATCCACAATGGGTACGAGACAAAATCTGAATGAGCTCGATATCCACAAGGGACATGGGATAGTAATAGGCGCTCGGTCACAAAAAATGAAAACAAAAGTGAAGTCTCATATGTATATGCATTTGCAAATATATGATTGTGAAAACATTTCTAAATTGTGATGATATTAAGATATGCTATATTTGTGTACATTTGCTAATATGATTGACTAAGATAGATGAATGAATTATTCTAAAAAGTTTATATAAAATTTGTGGAATTCATAATGATCTATCGAAATGAGGAATATTGTGTGTTTGGCTTATATTTGAAATGTTTGATATTTTGAATGAGTGAGCACATCGAGGATGGTTCACTCACTGAGTTAGCAAAACTCATCAAAATTGCAACGTTAATTTTCAAGTACTAAAGTGCAGACCTAGTTTCGAAGATACTCTAGAGGAACGTCTTGGTATTAAGAAATGGTTCAAAGGTCGGTCAGCTGACATCTGAGGAGTTGTAGATTGTATTTATGTAGTTTTCTTTTATCATGTAGAACTTTTTGTAAAAAGAGAATAAACTCTTAGATGCTTGTAATGATGTAAATATTTGTTTTAATGACTACAGTGTAAATTATGTTAGTAAATGAAATGAGGAGTTGAGTTTTTAAGTATTTTGTTATTCTGTATAATGTCATATAAGTGAAAGTGATTGCTCTAGCATGCTATTGTCGTAGGATATGTTCTAGAATATCCTCTAGATGCTCGGGTATATACTCTATGGTAGTGAGATGCTACATTTGTGCTTAAAAAAAAGCCTCTTGATCTTTAAAACATTCTTTTGAGAAAATTTTGAAAGTTTCTAATTATAATTTTATTAAATAAATAAAGTTTGAGCATTTGAATTTGCTAAAATAATGTTTTTATTGAGGGACTAATTTACCAATATAGGTTAAAGGTTAAATAATGTAAGTTAAATATATAACAGGTGAGTTTGTTGGCACATTGGTCTACCAATGTAGTGATGTAGTCGACCATTATCCTTATGGGGGACACATTGTTCGACCAATATGCCCTAGTAGTCGACAAATGACTAAATAGCTAGAGACATTATACATTTGATGTACAGTGGTGGACTATGTTATGTGAGGTATTGTACGAAACAGGCCAAGTTGAATGCCTTGCTAGTTAAAGAAGACAAAATTGACTATTGTCAATCCATTAATGAAAGATTAGGCAACCATAAGTGAAACTCTTAGGACCTTTCACGATTAATAATGCATATAACAAATTAAAGGGAGTTTAGGTTGGTGAATAGAGGCTAATATTTTTATTTTTGCACTAGTGGCATAGAGCAATGTTATTGGCTGATGGATCAAATATATATGGTTGGCACTACTGTAACACTTATTTACAACAGGGATATATATGAGAGTATCCATGTCTCACTCATTCATCTAATTAATGTACTCTATAATTTTTTATAGATAAAAGGAGAATGTTTGGTCAACTTTAGAAATAGGTTGACAAGGGTAAATATAGTGCATAAATTTAGAATTTGCTACAAATGAGGATGGGAAATTTCTTTTGGTGAAAAATTTCAATAAAACCCTCTTTTATACGAGTGGATGACACAAAATTTCAACCGTATGACAATAGCATGTTTTGGCAAGAAATTGATACAAACAAAGTTATCCAAAAAAATTAACAAAAGATCAAAATGATGCAAAATGTTTAAATTGTCCATTTTGGTGGAAAGACAACATAATTTACTAGTCTGAGTCAAGCATAATTATAATAATATTGATAGCACAAAACACAAAATCTAAACAATTTAAACTCACCTTAACTTTATAGTAGATCAAGGTAGTAATAATTATTTATTACTTATTTGGTTATGTCTGTTGGTAGCTGAGTATCCTAATATATTCCTCCAGTATTTATGTTATTTAGATAGGTCAAAAATGGATAGAAACTGTTGGATAAATATCATTAGTTTAGATATAACTTTTAGACAGTTGGGATATAATTGAAAAACTATCCATAATTGTCAATATATGTCTTTTAAATAAACAAAGAATACAGGGTATAATTAGCATGTTGTAAATGCTCATTTCATTTGTAATGTTTGGTGATATATTAACAAAGCCCCTAAGTTGTTTTATATTATGTGTTACTTTATTTGTATCCCAAAATAGTATGTATAGAAGGTGTACGGGGAAATGTTTCAAAGGTTGACTTGAGTCTAGAATTGTATGGTAATTAGATTTTAGGCTCAAAGAAACAACCTTCTTCACTTTATTCCACCAATTTAGTTGCTCAACTCCCAAAGTATTAAACTTAAAATATACATCAATCGTTTGACAGAATACCTCATTACACTACACGCACAAACTGTTTGATAAAAATTCGTTAAGAACTAAGAAAACTAAGTTATGACACAGTAAAATTAAATATCAATATACTTCATTTTAATTTCTGTAACGAAGTCCAAGAAGGACATCATGAATGAAGGCTGGTTATAAATAGAGAACCACATTACTTTCTAGTAACTTAAAATTTCTTTTCATTCACTTTTCACATATTCAATAGAAATAATGTAGTAGAAAGTAATGTGGTTCTAGTAACAACCTATTAGATACTGAATTACATAATTTTTTTAATCACTTTTCACAAGTTCATAAGAAATAACGTAGTAACAACCTATTAGATATTGAATTTAGATAAAATTTCCACCTCATGAACCAAAATTCGCTCAATTTGGATGAGTTACATTGGAGCCACCATTTCATATACGGAAAGTAATGTTGAATCTGTACTGTATATATCCTTATCTATTGGGATCCGGAATAGTTAGAACTTCAAAAGCAGCCAGGGAATAACTCTGATAATGATGATTGACCAGAGTTAGAAGGAGTTGAATCGCAGATTGAAGAGCTCCGTTGACGATTATGACCCGGTGACTAAGCTAAAGTTGGGTTTATTGGTACAACCCTTTTTCAATGGTAAATATAGAGCGTTAGCTGAGCTATCTTCTTCCAGACATTATCATCGGTTGGAAGTGCACTTCCTTGGTCTTCTACTTGTTGATCATTCCGATATTTCTTCACCAAACTGAACATAGATAATAAAAAACAAATAGTAGAGGTTCCACCAGATATTACGTAGAGACCCCAGAAGTTGTGGATGCTCAAACTTTCCAGTTTCTTATCACTTGTAGTGTCTGAACACTCCGGGGATGCGGCAAACCACTTTTCTTCCAATTCTTTCAGCTTCCCGTTCTCTGATAGCTTTAGTATGGCCTTAGAGAAATCCGTTGCCATTGGAGATCCTTTCTGGAATACCTAAGAGGAAGTTATATAAAAGAAGCTTTAGTGCACGTATTAGAATGAATAGTAAGAAAATTCATGCAATTCTTGTTTCAAAAAAAAATTTCTTACAAAGCCGAGTCCACCAAATCTATAGTTGGGTGTAGTGGCAGTGAATGTCTTGCAGTAATGGTTGATGAAGACTTTCTTGTATGGAAGTTCAAGAAACGCAGCAAATATATCCTTGTTTTTGAACTTCCCTTCATAAATGTATTCACTTGAAACATTCATGATGTTCTCTGCTTTAAATTCAAGGACATTCATCAAGTAATCCCTCACAAATGAATCACCATCACAGCCGACCTTTAAGTTGTTTTTCAGCAGCCAGTCAATGTCCGTGATATTTGGCTGCAGCCTTTGCACGGTAAGCATTGAAGTCAAATTGGCAGTGTAGCTTGAGTTTAAGATCAACACCACAAACAGCCACACCACAACCACGATTCGTGTTAGATTGTTGTATACCTTCTCTCCTGCATGGTTATGGTTAACAAAACTGCAAGGAATCTAATGTAGTTTTACATACAACTGTAAGGAATCAAATATAGACTCACTATGGGCGAAGAAAAGTGACGAGAAAGTGAACCAAAGTGCTGTTAAGATTTGGTATATCAAGGGGCCTTCAAATTCAGGGTTGTTCTGGTGCTCCAGGAACCAAACTATAAGCATTGTGTAGAGCAAGATGCCACCGGTGACTAACCACATTTCCCTTGTGAAAGGTTTCACAAACATCCATGTCGACTCTTTAGACTTGTCTGGAACTATCATGGACAACCCTGATTCAGAATATGTCTGATTTAACTCCACGAGTTCTGGTCTATCAGCTAATATGTTAAAATCTCAAA
>JANQAP020157385.1:0-20913 GCA_026874005.2 Erythroxylum coriaceum | reverse complement strand
TGTTTATACTCACCTTTGGGATTTTGATTTTTAAGATTAATAAAGTTTGATTGATTGTGTTTTTTATTGATTTAATTAAGATTTAATTCTGCTCTTAATAACTTGGCAATAAACTGAGAGGGTGAGCTGAGTGAAAATAATCAAATTTGGCTAATGAGAGTTAGGTGATTTGATAGGTAGAGAATTGAATCAAACTGGTAGAATCATGTAATGAGAGATTGAGCATAGGTTCTTAGTAGGTTATTAGACAATTTAGAACTAATTTAGGATTTGGATCAATTGTGAGTCGAGAGATCACAATTTTATAATTTAAATTAGGGATTATCAATTAGGGTTAAGAATTATAACTCGAAAGAGAGTAATTAACCATAGGACCATCTAGACCCATTAATTCAATAATTACACAATTGACTAGGTTTTTGTAATCTTGGATTAAAAACCCCTTTCTCTCACTTGATAGTTTCTAGGTTGGTTTGGGATTGGTTTGTATGACTGGTTATCTTATTTAGATTTCTGTAACTTAATTCTTGAAATTAATTATTTGATTGGTTTATTTTCTGCATTAGTTTATTTATTTTGAATTATTATAATTTAGTACGAGCTTAGATTTTAGGACTAGTTTAGCCTTCCTCATGGGATCGATACCTTCGGTACTACGCGAATGACTCGTCCGCTTACAGAATTTACCAAGGTTAATAAATATTAAAACTTAGCGTGTGTAACCTTGCGATCAACTACCAATAAGAAACTCATCATTATTAATGGTTTTTGGTTCTCTAATATAATGAATTTGTATTTTGGAAACAACCTCTCTACTAAATAGGGGTAAGGCTGCACAATACTGAACTGTAATATCCTAGTTCGATTACTATACTATATAATGTGTTGTAAATGCATTTTATAGAGTATGCTTTATTTATGGTATACTAGAGTATTTTAAGCGTTTAAATGCATAATTAAGGCCATAACGGAGATCACAAATAGACTGGAGATGGTTTTAAACTCGATTGAATAATTCTTGAAAAATTTTCAACACTCAAAAAAGATATAAAATGAATCCAAATGAGCTTTAAAAGCCTCGAAATGTTCTTTGAGGATTTAAGTGTCATTTTTGAATGAAATCCGAACGATTTCAGTGAATAGTATTTTTGAATGAATAGTGAATCTGAGTGAATAGTATTTTTGCTAGAATAGTGATTAGAGTCTAATGATACTAAAATGGATCAAAAATAAATCCGATCGGATGAATTTAGGAGTTCTGAAAGTTTAAGACTTAAAATGTCGTTTTTGGAAAATAATGGGTTTTGAGGATTTTAAACCTATTCGAAATCTTTTTAAAGCAACCAATCAATAAGTACTGACCCTAATTAAAGTATTTCACGGTCAATTTGATGATAAAATGGTTGTGGAATATTTTTGGGATTCAATTCGGTTAGTTGGTGTATTAAATGCATTAAAGTGCAATTTGATATTTTTACAAGAAGTTAGTGGATTGATGAGTCATTAGAAGAGAACCAATAGGAAGGTGACATATGGAATCCATTAAATGAGTATAAAAAGCAAAACTTGAGACCTTTTTTTTCATTTTGTTTTATACAGTGAGAGTGAATGGAGAGAGTCACGTAAGAGACCAAAAACAAAAGAGGAAAAAAAACAAGCAAGGAGAAATGTCGGTAATGGATGAGAGAAAGGAAGGAAGAGAGAGAAAAAAAGAAAAGAAAAGAAAAAGGGGAAAAGGGAGTTACGACTAAGCCACAGAGAAGTAATCCAAGGACTTTTTCATGCTCTTCTACCTCCAATCAAGCATCCAACAAGATCTTTGGCCATCCAAGTGAAGACGAGGAAGAAAATGGATTGGTAAGCTTACTAGTTTTGTTGAAAAGTTGAATTTGTTATGTTATAAGTTATATTTGATTTTGATTAACATATGGAACTTTGGTCAAACTTGGTCAAAGGTGAGATCTATTGCCTAAAGTGTTTTATGTTGTCATTTGATGATTTAAGATTAATGAATGGCATTAGGAAGTTATTTTAATGATGAAAGAATGAAAGAAAAACCATGGAAATGATTGGATGAGTTTTCAGCTATGATTAATTTTTTAATGTATTATGATCCAAAATTCTACTTAGATGTTTTATGATGTTCATAGCATGATTTTGACATTAATGAAGTAAAGAAATGAAAAAGAATTGGTTTTGGTTGAAATTTAGCCAAGGGTGCATGGTTATGTAAAAAATTGTTAATAAATTTTTTATGGTTTAAATGTGTTTATTAAAATGTCATGGAAGTGAATTTGGACTGGTTCTAATTGTTAGAAATCAAATGGAATTGAATTGGAAATGTTTAATGTAAAATATATTAATTTTAGCCTTAAGGGCATTTTTAGTATAAAAATATGGTTATGATGTAATGACTATGTGAATGTGATTAAGGATGTTCATTAAGTGTATTTATGGTATTGGAATTATTAAATGTTGTGTTGATATTTAGAGAAAAATTAGTATATAGAGTGCATGTGGAAAGTAAAGAAATTGACATGGTTTATTGTGTATTTGATTGGAAAATGTACTAAGGAGTTAAATGCATTTGTATTAGGCTTTCGAATCAGAAAACAAAACCAACTGAAGGATTCCGCAGTAATGAAAAGGAAACTAGCAAGTTGTTAGTGTACTTCAAACTGATTTTATGCAATTGATTTTTACTTTAACGTGAAATGAACATTTATGTTGAGTTTTATGTGAGTGTTTTTCAATTATTTTATATGAATAAATTCTTTTCAAAAGAATTGATGGAATGTGATTTTAACTTATACATTCAATTGTATGATTATCAGATTGAACGAAGTTAAAAATTTGAAACATAAGATTTTGCAGTGTCATGATTGTGACAATCCCATAATTAATTTCGAAAATTTTATGAGATGTTGTTTAGCTATGAAATTGTTTAAGTTTTATGCCACAAGTTATGGTACTAAAAAAATGATTTCATTTTTGTTAGCCTATATTACATTGTTATATCAGTCAGAGTATTCCAATTATGCATGGCAATGTTTGGGGACGATCAGTTACTAACAATAGGTAGTATTATGTCTGTCAGTAGTCCAGTGAGTTGCCTTTTGCACATATGGAGTATATAAAGTGCTAGCCAAAATTTGTCATGGGTAAACGATGTAGAACTAACTCCGTGACTTGTTACAAGTAAGCGATACAGAACCAGCTTCGTAACTACCAGTTTATAGTGGTTAACCTATTACAGGTAAGCGATGTAGAATCAGCTCCATAAATAGTGGTTAACTAGTCATGGGTAAGTGATGTAGAACCAACTTTGTGACTTTATGCCTAGTGTACTATATGGTAAAGAAACTAGCTGTGGGATATGTAAAGTAAGGAAAGTCATGAAAATAATAATGTCGCCACTATTTATGTTAAAAATGATTTGAGAGTTACCAGATGGTACCAATTATAGTGGTTGAATTATTTTTAGTATAAAAGTTTTCAGAAAACTTATTACCATTATTGTTTATTGTTTAATGAAAAGGGAAAAAGAAAAATGGAAACTTATATATTATAAGTTTAATGTCAAAAGGCATTTCAAAATAATATTTTAAAAAAATTGAAATTGTGTTTTATGAAATGTTATGTTATTATTAGATTTGATGAAGCATGAATGAATTGTTATGGAAAGTATTTTTACCACCATCTTTACTACTATATGGAAATATTTAAGTTATGTTATGAAAAGTTTAATTTTTTAGTAAACTGATTAACACTCATTTAGCTCACCCTTATTTTTATGTTTTTAAACAAACCACCTCAGGTATACTTATAGGTACAGTAATAATTGGGACTCCACCGTATAATTAATTATCTTGTCAGATGCTATTGTGCTTGTGTGTTTTTTTTTTTGCTATGTATGAGCTATGTTTTAAATTATTATGGAAAGAGTTCAAAAGTGTGATCTTGTGAATATTTGTGGAATTTTAAATATCTTTTACTTAATGAACTATGAGGGCTTTAATCCTCAATGTCAATTTTAAAATGTTTAGAATTATATGATTGTGATTGTTTGTGATGTGGACCTGAGGTCCCATTCCAAAAATTGAGATACTATATGAAATACTATAAGTGTTTTAAAATGTGTTATATAGGTTTTTGAAATTTGGGAATCTTAGAAAAGCAACTATTATGCTGTCAATTTTTCATAATGTTAAAAAAAAGTTTCCCTCTATTTTCCATGCTTTTAACTTTGAAAGTATAAAAAAATTTTAACAGTTAAACAACTTAGCTTTGCGGGAACCCTTCAGTTGAGTTAGATATCGATTAGAGGGCTACTATGGGATTACCGAGGGGGCTCCACTTGGGTTTCAAAAGGGGAACTCTAACATGGGTTCTTTCATAGACCTCCCCAGACTCTGCATTTTGGTGAGATTTCTACTAGATATTGTTGTTGTAATATAATGAATTTGTATCTTGAATTCATATCAAACTATTCAATGTAAGAACAAAATTAATTATAGCTAAAAGGTTGAATTTTAATATATGTATTTTTGTAAAATCATTATCACCATACATTTTCATTCCATATTTGATATATATACATATATACAATTAGTTTGTCAAATGAACTCAAATTATCTATTTTTCCTTTTAGAGACGCAAAAAAGATTTAGAATATCAAACATATGGCCTATTAATACAAACTTACATTTCTTTTCTAACTTGCTACTTGCATGCTTTTTAGTTTGAACATAAATAATCAATATAAGGAGTAAAGCGTGTAAGTAAGTTACATTTGAATTATAAATACATAAAATATCTTTTTAATAAGCTAGAGAAACTTTTTATTCTAACCTTATCACCAAGTCATTTGAGTCTTACATTTTCTATTGTGTTATGCAACTTATTGAATTTGAAAATTTATAAAAACTTTTCTTGCATTCATTAAATTTGGATCAATTAAGATTAAAAACATATAAACTAACTTCTCTTAGATTAATTATCTATTAATTGTCTAAATTTTTTATCTTTAGGATTAAAGCACAAAATTGACAGAAGTAGCAATTCTTGCTTTAGTAAGCTATTTCTTTTGTTCTTACTTAGATTCTTTTGATTATGCAAGTTTTATAGAAGAAAATATTGTATTTTTAGCGGATCATAACTTTTATGTTTTTATAAGAAAACCAAAATTTAGCTCTTATTTATGTTCTTCCAAAAAAATACTTAGAAAATAAAATCTACTCCTTATTAAGGCTTTGTCATTATGTCTGCCAAGTTTTTCATTCTAGCCTTTTTCGTTATGTCTACTAATTTTTATTCTTCCTTCACTTCTTCTCTTTATGGTATGATATTTTAATTTGATTTTCTTGTTCGTATAATGCTATATTCGATTTCTTGCTATAAAAATAGGTGATTAGTTATCCAAAAGTAATATTGTAGCTTTAGTTTGCTTCATTCCAATGTCTTCCATTAGTTTCCTTAACCAAATACATTGATTGCTAGCATTAACAACACTAAAATATTCTGGCTTAGCTAAAGATTGTGCAGCAACGTATTACTTCTCAAAGTGCCAAACAAACACCCTACTTTTAAAAGATGAAGTGTAACCACTAGTGCTCTTCACATCATCTAAAGAACTATCCTAGTCGCTATCAGTATAGCCTATCAATTTTAATATTTCAATTTTCTTAAAGAAAAAATCATAATAAATTATTCCTTGAAGGTATCTTAACACCCTTTTAACTTCTTTATAATGTTCTTTACTTGTTTCATGCATATACTTTAAGGGTAGGCTTTACGTATGTATAAGATCTGGTGACAGTTAGGTTTAATAAACTACTTATAGGAATTTTAAACTCCCTTTCATTTTAATTCTTTTCATATTTTAAAAGTTTGAAAATGACAACAATATGCCTTATTAGGTCAAATATTTTTAAAATTTATTAAGTATAGTTGGATTGACCAATATAGTTGTAGTCTTTATACTATCCGATATACATTCTTAGGAAGTAACACACAGTTACCAGATTAGAAATTAGAAATCATAATTCAAGTCTTTGTTTAGGCCTTTAACTTGAGTTTCATCTCTTATTGCAATTAAGAAGTCATCAACATATAACGAAACTATGAATTTCATACCTTTGAAATCTGGTAATACATATAAAATGGCTTAACTTTCACATATTTTTAGCCTCTTCTACACTAAATAATCATCAATTTATTGCACCTTTCTCTTAAAGCTTGCTTTATTCCATAAAGAGCATTATGATGTGGTGTAAATACTTTTTGCTACCATTAATCACAATGCCATCAGGTTGCTTAACATATATGGTTTCTTTGAAGAAAACATTTAAGAATTTAGACTTAACTTCTAATTGAAATATCTTTCAACCATTTGTAATAGCAAGTATAATAAATAGTCTAATTGTTTCATGCTTTATTACAAATGCAAAGGTTTTAAAACAATTTATTATTTATTATTATAGGTAGCCTTTAACAATAAGTCTATCTTTGTGTTTATTCACTAAGTGTAACACTCCACTATCATAGAGTATATACCCGAACATCTAGAGGACATCAAGAACACACCCTATGACAATGGCATGTTAGAGCAATCTCATTCACTTATGGCATCATACATATAATACACAATTTTCAAAGGTCAATTCCTCATATCCATTCATAAAACATAGTTTACAAAGTAGCTTTTCACCACATAATACAAAATATATAGTATCACAAATATCTCAGAATTTAACAGTCTTTATAACATTCTACATGGATGAGGAGCTATACAAAAGATCCTAACTAAACTCCTCAGTATCAACTGACCGACCTTTGAGTTATTTTATTCCCAAAAATGCACTATCAGACTTCTTCTAGAACTTCTTAGAAACTAAGTCTCCTCTCTCATACCTGAAAATCAACGTTGCAATTTTGATGAGTTTTGCCAACTCAGTGAACGAATCATCATCGATGAGCTCGCTCCTATCAAAGCACAACATCTCATACACAAACCAAATTCACAAAAGTACTTCATGAATTTCACACACATTTTAAATAAATCTTTTCAAAATAATTCAATCCTCTTTTTCAATAAATTATATTATAAAATGTACACATACATGGCATATCATCATATCAACATAATTCAAGAATTGTTCATAATCATTCATATAATACATTTGAAAATATAATTGCAAATGCATATGCACATATAACTCCACTTTCATTTTTATTTTGTTGTGACCGATCACCTATTACTGTCCTATATCCCTTGTAGATATCGGGCTTATTGCACATTTTGTCCCGTATCCTTTGTGGATACCGGGCTCATCAATCACTAAGCCTGTGGCTCTTTATGTGCATTTTTAAGCTTTAAGCTCTTTTCAGACTGGCCACTCCGATCACAACCCCTTTATCTGATCATGTATATCATGTAATGAGATGCATGAATTCACAAATCGCACTTTCAATAGCTTTCATTCATCTCAGACACAGTCACTTTTCATATTCATCGAACATAAGTCTGACATTCAACAATTTTGTTGAGAACACATATCTCGTTCATATTTATATACAATAAGAACACTCCCAATGCATTCCCAAATATCAAACTCCTCAGACCATTAATGTCTGGAATTATCAATCACATTTCAATAACTAAATTTAAATAGAAATAGATCAATCCTAGTGAGAATCATCTAGGTTGACTCACAGTAAGCTCCAGATAGCTATTACCTTGATGGACCGGTAATGTCTGGATGCTGGTGTTCTACTTGAGCATCTAAATCATGCAATGCACACAATTGTACTCATTACTAAGTCGATTATTCTCATAAGTATTCGATTATACATATATGTATATGTGTTATGTATAATTTATGCTCAATGATATTCTCAGGTATGTACCCTTAATCACAAGTCCTGATCATTCAAACATTATAACTTGTATATGTCTTGCTTGCACTTAGGTCTATACCTTAAGAATACTTGCTCATTCTAATAACATCGATCATTCATTCACTAATGTTATTCTAGCATTATATGATCACATAATATCCAAATTCTCATTCATTATTACTTAATACACCTTACTCATATCCTTTGGATCATATTTGCATTCATAAGAACACTTTTATTCCTTTGATAACTCATAATTTCCAAATTAAAATTCATTGATATCAAGACAATCCATTCCTTAAGTTTTGACATCAATTGATAACCTAAGCTTATCAAACCCTTAACCAATTAATCAAGCAACAATCTAGGTTTATTTCAAGCCTTAATAAAGTCCAAATATGCCAATGTAAAGTGACTTATCCCTAGTTGGTTCAACAATACACAAAATTGACATTATCACTTCAGAGCCTTGCCCATGATCATGGTGGACCTTCCCACGATCATGACAGAAGCTAGTGCAACTGCCCATGATCGTGGGATAAGTGCACGATCGTGCACTATCCATTTTTCCCCAATTCTCTATGAATTTCACTTACTTAGAAACATCACTAACACTTCAAATTTTCCAAAATTCATGTTCATTTATGCAACCTTATCTAGACTTGAATTACACTCCAATTCCTCATCAATATCATTTCTAACTTTAGATCAAAAATTTTCAATTACTAGCCCATAAATCACGATTTTTCATGCATCAAAAATCAACACAGAAAACTATCATTCATTATCATGTAGATAGTCCTAGTTCTTTCTTAATTCAAGAACATTATATTAACATCTTTCTTTAGCATAAATTTACCTTCTTTATACTTCAAATTCTAGTCCAATTCATTGATATAATAACCTATAATCCACGATTTTCATACACCAAGAACAAAGTGGAAAAACATTTAAGTTCATCCAACATATTCTAGCACACTTCATCATCAACCTCATATACATTTTGTTCCAATTCAATCATCATTCTCATTCTGTTAAATATGCCATAAAGATCAAACTTCTACTTACTTATTAAGCTTCCAATTTCAGCTCAAAACATCAAGGTAACCTATCCCTCCAAGCACGCAATATCAACACAATTCCAAAATGAAAATGATCTACTTTTCAACAGTAAGATGAAGGTAATATTAAGCTAGTTCTTTAGCTTTTTTGTGAAGGATAAAAGTATGGTTTTAGGGTGGCAATTTAGCTAGGGTAAAACTAGATTACAAAAAGAAGATAAAAGCAATTTCGGTGTTGAACAAAGGAGAAGACAACAGAAACTTTACTGTAGAAACTTGCTTTATAAGGTGTTAAGTGTCTTTATATAACCTAGACATGTGTCATTTGGCATGTAAGTCATTTATCTCTTCCAATAGCTGCCATTTGTCAACTAGTTTCTAGTCCACCTGTCACTCTATAATTGATCCATTTTTTAATTAATTACCAATCCATTTGTCACTCATTTATTTATGTCAAATGTCACTTAATTAATAGGGTTAGTCATCTTAATTTTTCATGTATCAATTTATCTTACCACTTAGCATTTTTCCTAGTCCAAATGTACATATTAATTCATCACTCTCCCAATTAATAACATTTAATTCCAAATTACTAATTGGAATCCAATCAAACTAAAATTCAAGACATAACAATTCACAATTCACATCATGTTCATTTTAAAATCTTTCATACCCCGGCATATGTCAATTGAGTACATATACTATCTTTGTATTGTTTACAAGATCATAATTCATGTGTGTATGCTAATAATATACATGTGAATGAAATGCACTTTTATAAATTCCCAATGCTATTACTTATGTGAAATGGTCTAGGGTTCTAACCTTTAGTATGTTCCAAAAATCGAATATTACACTAAGACATTATGATTATACTTAGTTTGAAGACCTATTTTACTCCAAGTTTATTATGACCTATTGTTATATCAACTATGAATCAATTTTGATTCTTTTAAATCATTTTCATATCTTCTTTTATGGCCTTTATCCATTCATTTTCGGTGAAAGCTTCATTATAGGTAATTGACTCTAAGGAGTCTACATTTGACCTTATATGGACGTCTTCTAAAATTTTAGTGCCTTTCATAGGCACTTTAGCATCATTATCATCATTATTGTCTTCTTTTGTGGCTTCTTTTGTATCTATTTTAGGCATTTCGTCAATCTTAAAACCTTTAATTACATAAATTTGTATCTTCCTCCAATCTAGATTATCTATTTCATCTAATACTAAATCTCCACTAACTTAAATCTTTTTGGTAGTAATATTGTACACTTAATTAGCTTCACTTGAGTGGTTGTAATCTAAGAAGACTCCTATATGACTTGTCATGTCAAGCTTGATGTAGTTTACTTCAAGAATGTGCATAAAACACAAGTTCTAAAAACTTTTAATCTTAAAACAAAGTGCAACTTGTTGGAAAATTTCTTAAATGGTGATCTAACTTCAATTGTGTTAGATGGAAGATTATTTAGTAGAAACATTATGATGTTAACTAATTTTACCAAAAACCTCTTAGGAAGTTCTTTTTTGGCCATGGAACTCCTTAAAATTTCCATTCTTCTTCTACTTCTTCCTTTTTGTTACCCCATTTTGTTGAGGGGTATATAAAGTTGCCACTTAAATTACTACTATTTTTCAGTTTCTTAAATTCATTAAATAATTTAAACTTTTTTAGAATATGTTAAAAGTCATTTATAAAGATTAAAAAGTACTTGTTTCTATTGAGTGATGGTTAACTCATTCGTTTGTAAAGATTAGAGTGGATTAATTTTCTTTACCTCTAAGCTACTCTAAAAGGCAATTAACTTTGCTTATTAAATCAACAAGGTTGATATCCTATTTTTGCTTCTCTTAATTTAGGAACGCCTTCAACCACTTCATTTTATTCATTTCAATTAAGGCATTAAGAACAACATCCTAAACATCAAAAGCTCTAAGATGGGGTTTCATTTAATAGCCTTGATATGATACTTCTTCCTGTTAAAAAATAGAGTAACATATATTTATAGAGAAACTAAAGGAGACCATTTCAATATGCGATTTGTTAAAGGTTTCTTCAGTATTTTATTTTGTAAAGTAGAGGTAGGGTTGTTTGTTAATTTTTAACTCTCACAAGCCTCTCAAGAAGTTTTATTCTCTAATACCATGATAAAATGTGGTTTTCAATTAATCAAATACGTTCAACGTAAAAATAAGAGTAGCTATAGATAAAAGATTGAGTTTTAGTGGATATATTTATGTAAATCATAATCATCATCCACTTTTATTCCTAAATTAATATACATATGTACGCACACACATACACAAATTAGTTCATCAAACGAACTTAAATCAACCTATTAATGGTTTGATTTTCCTTCTAGAAACATAAACAGGTTCAAAACATCAAGCATTAGCATGTCAATGCAAGTTGCATTTCTTTTCAAACTTGCATCCTAATGTTTTTCCATTTCAAACCAAGATAAAAAATAATAAGTTGAAATAAATGTAATTCAATTACATTTAAACTAGAAATACACAAGATAACATTAAATTAAGTTAGATAAACTTTTATTCTAACTTAATTACTAAGTCATCTGGTTCCTACATTTCACTTTACATTATGGAACTTAATGAACATGCAAGTTCAAAAAACTTTCCTTGCATTCACTAAATTTAGATCAATTAAGCTTCAAAATCTTAATTTACTTCTTTTAACTTAATCAATTATTAATTTTTTTAAATCTACACCTTGAGGACCAAATTATAAATCTAAAAAAAGTAGTATCACTACTTCATTGAGTTGATACTTCTGTTCTTGCAAAATTTAGAACAAAAATAATTAAACTTGTAATAGTGCATAGTTTTTATACTTTTACAAAGACATTAAATTCAACAAGACCAAAATCTTCATTGTTAGAATTCTCTTCCCTTTTTTCACTATTATCAACAATGAAATTACCAACCCTCTCTCCGACTATTAGAAAAATGACATTGTTAGTAATAATGGTAGTTAGGGATGGAAATGGGCCAGGAAAGGCCCGATCTTAGCCTGATCTTAGCCTGATGGGCCCTAAGTAGCTCATCTTGAGCCTAAACACGAGCCCATCTTAGCTCTAGCAGACTTGGTTTTTTATTTTTATTTAATAAAAATGAAAAGCGATGTTGTTTTTTCACAATAGTTGTTGGGCTGAGGCTTAGTGTGAGGTCCAGTCATCCTGAGATTGGCCCATTGACTTTGGGTTACACTATGGTAGGTCGAATCTAATTGCCATCTCTAATGGTAGTGTTAGAAAATAAAAAAATTAAATAAAATTTAGAGAAGATTTAGTAGTTAAAAGACAAATAAAGTCCTCAATTCTTTCAAGGGTTTCACGGGTTTTAGCATGATCTCCTTAAATTGGTCACATATAGATTTTTCCAAAAGTTAAAGTTCATTCTTGTGTGATTTTCCAATGTTGGTTGTTTAAAATATCTATATTGTAGGATGATGAAAAAAATTAATAACAAATTACAATTACAATTGATTTTATAGATTACGTATCAAAATTTATATAAAAGAAGAGAAAATATAGTAGAGAAGAATAATAAGAAAGGGAGTTTAGAGAACACGAAACGAAAAATAAGAAACGAGAAAAATGGGAGAGAAAAGAGTACATAGTAGAGAGAAAGATATAGAGAAATAAACTTTTTCATTAATTCGTTATCTAAAAGTATCAAATGCAAGAAATACAATTATTTGATAATTCTAAAGCAATTAATAAAACAATAAATTACTTATATTCATATTATCTTAAATTTAGTTATATTTTCACACACGAAATTTATTTTTCTTTCATTCATTGATTCTTTTATTCCCTTTGATTTGTTTTTTCTTCAATTTCATAACACCATCAAGAGCTCATCATTGCAATTAGGTTTGTTTGATTAAACTGACATATATTTTCATTAGCTCTTCGTTTACTTTCCTCTTCATTAATATATGTATAAACATTTTCTAGTTTATGATTGTCTTTTTGTTTAACTAGGGTTTTTTTATTTAGAAAGCTAAGAAATTGATTAGAGGAAAAAGAAAGAAGGAAAATATATGACTCTTATATACACCTATAATTAAAATGTATACTTTAGCATAATGGATTTAGTTTTCAATTATAAAAATAGAACCTTAAGAAGTTGATATATCTATTAAGTAAGGATCCAATTGACAGGCTCCCTAAGCTCTAAAATATTTTGGGAGGTTCTAAGTTATAAATGTTAGGTAAGAAATATGAAGACAAGTCCTTGTATACAGGATTCAACAGTTGACATCCTAAGCAATCAACGAATTAAGGCAAGATACAATTTGTTATTTGAGGGAAGTGTATAATGGTGTTTGCCTAAGTGAGGTATATTGTCATATGCAACTTTGCAAATACCTTACAAAATTTGGTTTCAATTTTAATTCTAGTACGGTATAATATCGATATCGATCAATACTAAATAACATTGTTGGATAAATTTTTAAAACTATAAAATAATCTCTTAATTTTATATAATTAATATTTAGTCTCCTTAATTTTTTATTTAACTGGAACCCTTATCTTAACAAAATAATAATAACATAAAATTAGTATGAAATATTTTATTCCTATTATATAAGCTCTTTCTTTAATTCCGCAATTCTCATTCATTATTTAAATTTAATACTGCATGATAATGAGAAACAATAAATGTTATTCTTATGCCATCACTTAAGTTTCTCTATCTATACAATTTTTCTAAGAAAATTGAGACAAAAGTAAAAGGCAATATAAATGAAAATTAATTAACTACCAATATGAATTGCCAAAATCCAAATTGTTGAATTTCTTCTTCTTTTTTAAACTATGTATTAAACTGATTCTGAGAATTATTAAGGGGTTCAATAATTCGTCCATTCATTTATTTTTATTTTTCCACTTTAACAAAGCTATAATTGGCTTTATCTACCAAATTATAAAGGTGGAAGATACTTGATATTAAGAAAGGTCATTTAAACATTTGATGCATAAATTGATTATAAGGAAAAGAGTATGTGATATAATATAATTATAATAAGTTTCATCCTTATACTACACTTTATTTAGTAAGATAGTACAATGAAAAAGTAGAGCAATTTTCAACCATTTGGCTAACCCATTTAATGATTTGATTGTTTTACAACCTAAAAACTCAACATGGTGATCTAAGTAGTTAGGAAAATTATGTATCCAAAGGTTTTTACTATCTAATCATCTACATACTAAAAGCTAAGCTAAATTTTATTCAAGATGTTGTTCACCCATGATTTAATTTACAAATTAAGTAGTCATTTTAGTAGTTTTGTCTTCATTCATTTGTCTTCAAGTGATCCTCTTCATATTTCTTGAGTTTCATTTCTCTCATTTATCACTTTCTCTACAACTCTAAGAACTTGGCACAAGCATAACCATATTTTAATTACTCCTTTAAATTTTGATTAATGTTCAAATGTTAGGAAATCAAGGAGAGATCCAATCATATTTGTAACAAAATAAGAAAAAAAAAACCTTTTTGTTTAATTTTCTAAAATTCAAGATTATTTAAATTTATAACATGATTAATACATAAAATATAATAAAGTATGAATCTTAATTTATAACTTATTATAAAACTTTATCCTTTTTCTTATTCTTCTCTTTAAATATTTTATAAAATTAGTTTATCTTAACCACTGTAGATGCACATGTATCTAGCCTTTAATGGCATCTATAGAATAAGTTGAGAGAACTTTAAAAGTATTATAAAGGGGTTTAGTGAAGAAGCGCTAGCTCTTTTAGAGCCTAAACCTATCTACAATAAGTTTTAGAATTTAGTTAAAATAAAATTTTAATTTCAATTAAACTTTAGTATAATTACAATTAATTCTAATTAAATACCAGTTGTGTCCAAATAAGATTCAATATATCATATTGATCCTTTTTTTAGGCAGTAAATAAATTGTATTAATAACTAATTAGAGTTTACAGGGATGTGTAAAATAAAACTTCAAGTACAATTCAAGACTACTAAAGCTTATTAAGGTGCCCCATATATAATATGTTAGGATTATTGTAACTCACTAGACTCACTAGAGGGACCAATTTAATATCAAAAGTAAAGAAAGTGATAAGGCTTTTTCTATAGCTATAATCAGCTCCTTGATATGTCTAATGTTGCATTCACTACATCTTTTGGAGAGTTAAATATGCGTTTGAAGACTCTTTGGTTCCTTTTTGACCAAACATGATCAACTATGCTACTAAGAACCAAGATATACAACAACCTCTCATCTTTGTGATCCCTAGAAAGGGAATATAGCCACTAGATTATTCCTAACAAGGCTTTGATTTACAAATCTAGGTTATAAAGCCTAATAACATCCCTTTAAACTCTATATAAATAAAGGCAATTAAATAAAAGATGTTTATTGGTTTCTTCTCAAGACAAACAAACATAAAATTCAATTATTGGTGCCTTCTATTTCATCAAAAGTAATGAGCCTTTCTTTAACTCCAAGCCACAAAGTAAATGAGAATTTTAGGATAAGAAGCTTATTCCACACAAGGAAATACCAGTCCAAAATCATTGTTTAATTTATAATCATAACCACATAAGATTTGTTTGTAAATAAGTCAGAAGGGTGCTTAAGTCAAATTACCTTATCCTCTATTTACAGGTTTGAGAGAGTTTATGGGAAGCAATCTTGAAAGAATTTCTCACCTCTATTGTCACAATGCGATCTTTCATTTGCAATTAAACTACTAATCCTTAAATGTCTAGGGGAGAAAATTGTAAGGCTGGCTTAAAGAGAAGACAAAGAGGGTTTGTAATTCAATTGTCATACCATAACTGTATATTTCTTCCATTCCTTAACTTGTATTTGATAAATGGGTGGATGAAGTCCTTTAGCTTTGGCATTTGAATCTAGTACTATAATGCATCTATTATTATTATTTTAATTATCCATAAGTTGGGTCCTCGAATATAAAGCTCATAAAGCCATTTCACACAAAAGGATTCCTTGCTATTTATTACTTTCCATAGCCTTTTAATTACCATAACCTTGTTTACTAACTTTGCAGTTTTAACTCCCAAATCTCTTTTCCTTTTGGGCATACAAAGGTCATTCCAACTTACTTTTTCAAAAGGCTTAAAGGATTCATTGCCAGTTTAAAGAAAATTTTTAAGAAGTTTGTCAATTTCTTTATAAAGCTTTATAGGAAATGAAATGTGAGAAGACCAATAGATGGATAAGTTACTAAGCATTAAAGAAATTAACTGTAACTTGCCAACAAATGAAACTTAGGCATTTGGGCCCCAATTCTTTTCCTAATAATATCCAATAACCCTTAACAATATAAATAATAGAGCTTCCTTAAGGATATAGGAATACCTAGGTAGGTAAATGATGGATATTTGAGTGATAAACCTAAGATGGAAGATAACAATTAGGTTAAGTTCAATACATCCACTGAATTGATAATGTAACTGATTTTTCTGTTAATATAAAGCCCACAACAAATAATAAATTCCTCTAAAGATGTTATTAAGCAAGTCACTGAGACTTCATCAGCTTTACAAAATAATAACAAATCATCAATAAAATAAGATGGGTGATTTCCATCTTGTTACAATTCTTATAATACTTAAAGCCATAATTAGTAAGCACATTTTTATGGATAATGAAATTAAGTACCTTAATACGTATGGAAAAGAGATAAGGGGAGAGAGGATCACCTTGCTTTAGCCCTCTAGGACATTTGATAAGTTGGCTACCTTCCCCATTTATCAAAACATTTAATGAAGTAGTGGTTAAGCACTAGGATATCCAAGTATTTAACTTATTAGGGAAACCAAATACTTATAAAGAAAGAAGCATAAATTCTTAACTAACTGAATAAAATGCCTTATGTTTAGCAATCATTCTTATACAAACAACACATTATCTCAAATACTTCTACCTTGTATTAAAACAGCTTAAGATTGGCTAATGAATGAAGGAAGCAATTAACTTTTTCTATTAGCTAACAACTTGAAGATGATTTTATAAAATGTATTTCAACAAGAAATTAGTCTAAAGTCCCTCAAAGAGTTTGGATTATGAGTTTTTAGGACTAGACACAAATAAGTGCAATTATATACCTTCAAAAGCTTGGCATTATCAAAGAACTCATGACTAGCTTTACATACATGGATTTAATGGAGCTCTAAGTATATTGATAAAAGAAGCCATTGAAACCATCATTTCCTAGGGATTTATTAGGACTAAGAAAGAATACCACTACCTTTATATCTTTATCAGTGAAATTGCTAATAAGAAATTTAGACTGCTCAAGGGAGATTACCATAGGAATTGATAGGTCATAAAGTAGGTAAGTATGATTCCAAGCCCCTGGAGTTCCCAATGCTTTAGTATAGTAATCTCTAACATGACTTTTAAGCTCATTCCAGTCAGTGATAATTATACCCTTATTAGTGATTAACTTGGATTTTTTGTTATAGTTCCTCCTAGTAAGAGTGATCTGTGAAAGAAATTGGAATTGGAGTCCCCATCTTTCAATCATAACACCTTTGATTTTTGCATAAGAATGGAGGAATATGCTTCTAGAGCACTCATGTAATTAGCTAAGGATATCTTTTCCTTGATCTTTAAAGGGCCATCATAAGGAGAATCATAAAGTTTAGCCTAGCATTGTATTAATGCTTCTTTGGCTCGATCTATGCCATTAAGAGCATTCCTTTGCTTGTTTTTCTTAAAAGATTTAAACTCCTATTTTATTCCCATCAACTTTGTAAAACCCCAAAATTTTCTTTTCACGTGTCTATAAAATTTCATTTCGTGAGAATGATGTTTTCAGGCTAATGTAAATTTTATTTTAGCTAAAAGGTGAATTAGGAACCCAAAATGACAACTATTAAAGTCAAATGATAATCAAAAAATATTGGAGTCAACTGGTATGGAAATGAACCAAAAATAAATTCAATCAGATGGATTTATGATAGATCAAGATTAACCTTATTTTAATTATTGTGGAGTAAATTTGAAGCATTCTTGGGCTAAAACATAAGGACATAAGAATCAGTCATAGTTACAGATACTTAAACTAAATTGTTCCAACTTATATGTTGATATATTTAGGTGTAACATGTTATTAAGTGGATATGAAATTTCTATCGAAATTAGAAAGATTTTTCTTAAGCCATTTAATTAGTTTGGAAAAGAAATAATACATGTACATGTGAATGAACCTTAAGTGGCAGCTGTCATATACATGAAGAAGATCTCATTATTTTGGAACAAGAATGCATGAAAATCTTGTGATGTCACATTTATGAAGGAGTAGATGTGAGGGACATAAAATTTGTTACAAGTGAGGCCAATATATGATGTGGACATGTGTCATTTTAGTGAGATAAGAATGAAAACAACTTGTTATATGTGGGAGATAAGTGTTGCCGTGGATTATACAACAAGTTAATGATTTAATTAAACAAAGATGGAGATAATTAAAATAGTGGACAGCTGTTGGAAGTAAACATTGCAATATGTGGACAGCCCTCATCAACGTGTAGCTTATTCAAAGATGATGGAGAAGCTACTCCACCTTCACTCCACTGAAGTTTTAGCTCTCCTTTGGACCAGAATTGTTGAAGAATAATTGCAGCTACTCCCTTCACACATAGGTCTTCCAAGTTAGTATCTTTACGAAATAAATCCAGCATGGTGTCTAAGCTAGAAACCACAGACATCTTCATCAACGCCAGTTGTGTGTAGAACAAGAATGGACAACACACTACCATATGATTTTAGGTATGTTAAACCACTATTGTCCGTCTCTTTAGCTTGTCATATGAATACTTAAATTGGAAACATGAATTTCCTTATGAATTTCGTGAATATTTGAGCATGATTTGAAGAAAGTGGTAAGTTTTTCTAACTATGTTTAGTGAAATTCTGTATTAGGATTCTCAGTTTCCTTGAATAGTCCTAGTGTTTCGGCCATAACTTAGTCTACAGAACTCCAAATTGGGTGATTCCAACTGTAAATGAAACCTAAGTCATAGTACTAAAAATATTTATAATATACTTAGACCTAATTATAGCTGAATGATATTGAAAATTGAGATTAATTATGGAAACCTGATACTATCCCTATGTTGAAGTAGCTTGTGATATTTGCACCGTGTTTCATATTTTATAAGGTGAAATGGCATGATTTTTTGATGATATGGAAACTAGAGACATAGGGGAACAAATTTCTAGAAGCCTTCAGAACCTAAATTGAACGTTTGATATGTGAAAATTAAGGAACTAGTGGAGGCATGGTTAAATGAAGAGAGAAACAGCATGGTAAATAGAGAGGAAAATAGCAAGTATATCCCTATCTTATGTATGTTATTCAATGGGTATTAATTGGTAGTATGTAGATGCTATTTTTGTGGCTTAATGGTTGTTCAATGGCAGCATGTATGTTGTACATAGTTCAATGGATGAATGAAAAGAAAATAGAATTTTAATCTTACAAAATGCTAAGATTTTGGTTAAGCCCTTTGTCATAAAATTTGTAAAACAAGATTGTAAGTCATGGATGTACTTAGCAGGTTTTAGGAACCCTTCAGGGGTCTTCCTCATAGCTGAGTAAGACAATAAAGTTTTCTCATCACCATAGACTCGGGACTAATAAAAGAAAAGCACCGAACCTGTGACGGTGGTTTACGATAAACGACAAATAGTGAGTGTTCCTTTAAATTGATTTTGTAAAGATGGTTTTTACCTTACTATGAAAAGTATGCTTATGAATAATTCCATTAGTGCTACTACTTGAATTTAAAAGTTAATTTTATGAGGTTTACATATGCTTTGATTTAGCATTGAATTGAGTTTTGGATACACTTGGAAACTAATGAGATGTATATATGCTTTGAATTAGCATTGAATTGAAATTTGCATATGCTTTAAATTGGCATAGAAATGGATTTTGAATATGTTTTGAATTGGTATTGAAATGAGGTGCACTTATGTATTAATTTTGATTTAGCCTATGATACACCGTTAGGTCTTTATACATACAATTATATCGATCAGAGTACGTCCTAATGTGCTTGTCGGTATTTGGGGGACATTTGTCACTAACATAGGTGGTGTTATGTCTGTCAGTATGTTTTGTGAGTCGCCCCCTTCATTTGTGGAGTATATATTATGTAGCACTGTTATAGGTAAGCGATGCATAACTAGCTCCGTAACCATTGATTTATATGTAGTGCCAGCATCGTTATAAGTAAGCGATGCAGAACCAGCTTCATAACAATCGATATATAGAGGTTAATCAAGCACGGGTGAGCGATGCAGAACTAGCTCCGTGGCTTTACATCTAAAGGTACCATATGGAAAAGAAAATTAGTGATAGGCTATGTTTTAAAAAGAAAGTTCATGAAAGTATTGGTTACCATCGTTGTATACTTTACAAGAGAAGTGGAACTTGATCTCAGAAAAATATATATGTTTTGTTTTACATATGCATTGATCTTATGGAAACAAAGAATGAGTTTTGTAAGAACATTGGTTATTACTTGAAAAAAAAAGAAATTATTTTCTTTTATAAAGGTTAATATTTGTATAAATGTTTTTATGGGAAACCAATAACACTCACTAAGCTTGTTTAGCTCACTCTTTATTTTAAGTTTTTAAATAAAACCTCCCAGGTGCATGCTCAGGGGCTTCAGTACTAGGGACTCCACCTCGAGTAGTTAACTTCGTTAAATGCTACTGTGTAGGCATTTTTATTTTTCCTTGTGAAGTAAATCACACGTTAATATAGAATTCATGGACAATATACGATATACACAAGAAGGGAGGTTGAATTGTGTATTCTTGTTGTGAATACAAAATCTTTAATATATCTTGTTAAGAACTTCTCTAACTTGTTAAAAGAATACCACAAAAGTTATACA
>JANQAP020156115.1:0-20942 GCA_026874005.2 Erythroxylum coriaceum | reverse complement strand
TTTGTAAAACTCTTATCTTTTGATGATAATGAAATATGATTGTGTTTTTGCTCATGACTCTCAAAGTTTGTAGATTGTTTTTTTTTCAAGCATTCACAAGGGTAAAATTTTGTGTTCTAAATTCTAGGGCAAATCTGTATTGATCTAGGTTGAATTGGAAAGAGTTGTCTTCTTAGAAGTTGTATATCTTTTGCTTATCTTTCGAAAGATATAAAGTTTGGGATTTTTGGACTTCAGACACAAAAGATATGGCCTTTAGATGAAGCATAGGTACCAGACAAGGTACTAGACGAAGCTCCAGATGAAACGATATTAACCCTCTAGATGGCAAAAAGTTTTCTTCAAGTTCTTCACAAAAGTAGTAGATCTCGAAGTCCTTTTTGAAACCGTCCTAAAACAACCACAATTTGATATCTCTAGTGAAAGTTACGCCAATTGTCCTAAGATAAGTACAATATGATTGAGGACATAATCGTGGTTAACGCTTTTGGCCATAACTTCATCGTCCGACCTCCAAATGAAGTGATTATTGAACCAATAGATTCCTAACCCATTTTTTTCTATCCCTCCAAAAAAAATTGGTAGCCTTTGGTGTTGATTTGAAAAATATTAATGGAAAGAAAGTGAGGGAATCGATTAGAGGAGTATGACTCGGTTATGAGCGTACTTTAGCTTTTAAGCATGTCTTGATCTGTATAATAGGAAACTTTTGGGATGTTATAAGAATGAAGATGAATCGATGATGGCTAATAAGAGTTCATAGGAATAACCCTACAAGGTAATACACACGCTCATGTTTTATGACACTCGGATAGTTGGGCTCCGGAAACGGGGTCTAGTAGATCTACTAAGAATTAGGTCATTTTCATCCTCTTTTATATCTAGAATGTAAAAGTTTATTGGTAATATAAATAAATCAATTTTTATTATCAAGTATGAAAATATTAGTATTAACATATTTTCTTATCATCAAAATCATGAGTTAAAGCCTCAATTGGTCTAACAATCTTCTCTTTTTCTTAATAAAAGATATTTGGAGATATTTAAGAAAATAAATATATTAAATAAGCTATCCCTATGTCAAATCAATGTATAGTATAAACATAAATGATATTGTATAAACCCACTCTATGTCAAATCAATATGTAAAATATAGTTATTTTTGCCTTTAAAGACTTGATGTTTATATTTAGACTATGAAACATACATGAATGCATGAAATTTCTCTTTTTAATATGAAATAGAATGTTGGATGAGCATATGATATTTATACATATTTAGCTATAGGCTCATCATATAAGTGCTTTCCCCTCACAAAGATAGTCTTATTGTTAGAGGTTGCACTTTAAGAACTAAAACCAATTTATCATTAGAATTCTTTAGGGCTCCAAGTATTTTATTCAATTTTCACTACCTATTTTAAATCTAGAAAAATAATTTTTGAGGCCATTGATATCCTTTTTGAATGTCTTATTTTCAAATCATACCCATTGTCATTGGAAACAGCCACACTCTTAGATTATATCATGTCATGAATATCACATTTAAATTTCTCATTCTTAATCATATGTGTATTTAAGAGTTTTTAACCCAAAGGTATACTTATAAGTTTCTTTCTTATTTTCATGCTTATGACTTCTACACATTAAACAAACTTACCATATGAAAGCTCATATACCATTATTTCACTTAATGATAGTAACATATTCAAGTATGTAGTATTGATTTTGACTCATTTTTTAAATGAACAAAGATTTTATGGATGTTATCAAAAAGTTTTTCGCCTATTCTAAATTAAAATTTCAGTAACTTTTAGTTATATATAGTTTTAGATTTAGAGGATCATAATACATAAACTCTTTTTGAAAATTTGAATAGCCAAAAAAGATATTTTTTTATGCATAGATCAATTTTAGTTTGAACATACTAATGTTTTATCCAAAGATATTATTTTATGAAACTGAATTTGTTAAGTAAAGTACATGAGTATATAGGATTTATAGGTCTTATATTATCCTCATCACTCTCACTTATATAGGTCCTTTATATAATTTTCCTCCTCTTTAGAGACTTTAAAAAGTCACACCTCTTATTATTGAAGTAAGCTCCTTTTCATGTAATTTATTAATCTACATCTCATAGGTTAGTGATTAGATTAACTTTTCCAATGGTATGGTCCTTAATTTTTATATTTTTGTTTATTGTCTTTCTTAGCATTGATAATTGTCCAACCTCATTCGTCTTCTTTGTAGTTTGCAATTGCCCATCCATTAAGGTAAATCCTTCAACTAAGTAATTTCTGCAATGTGATCGATTTTGTATTGTTCTTTGCAATTTTACTTATAAAAATGATTGATAAGATTTTAGGTTAGGTTTTAATAGTCTAAGTATTTATGTAGATGATTAAATCATAAATACTTGAACTTGTAGATGATTAAATCAAACTTAGTATTAACATAAGAAATTCACATAATTGACAAGACAATTCTTTACATAATAAACCCCTTGGATGGTATATAGGCTGGAAACTCATGATGCAACTCTTATGAGGCCTATTGGTGAAAAATTCATGATCCTAGGAGTCATAACGAGAACTTGTTTTCTTGATTCATATGATGTAACAATGCCACGTACCATAGTGCTTGTTGAAAATCAAACTTGGAATAAACTTGGAAATGAACTTGTAGGTGATTAAATCAAACTTAGTATTAACATAAGAAATTCACGTAATTGACAAGACAATTCTTTGCATAATAAACCCCTAGAATGGTATATAGGCTGAAAACCCGTGATGCCCATAAGGCTTATTGATATGTTCTTAATTAATTGTATAATTATTCTTTAACACATTGTGATTATTGCTAGGGAAGTACTTAAGATACTCGCTTTGACTCATTTGTGATTTTAGGTACAATTCAGAAGCAAAGAAGTTAAAGTGAGTTGAAAGCACGATATTTGGGTCATTTTCCAAAGATTAATATTCACTTGTCTTCATAAAGTAAGAAGAAGAAAATTAGAGCAAGAAGAAAAAACTCAGTCCAAAAGAAGATAACAAAGAAGTTGCCAAATAAAACAACACAAAAGGATCACAATGACAATGTATAAGGTAGCTGGAAGAGAAGCAAAAATGACAGCAGTACGTGAAGAAAACATCAGCAGCTGGAGACGGAGCAAAATGGCAATGCAAGATGAAGAAAACTCCAGCACACAACCAAGGCAAGGAAGCTCAACGACAAGCAACACATGAAGAAAACGTGCCAACAGCTGGAATGATGAAACGAAGATGTGAAGACCAAAACACAACATAAGTGGATAGACATTGGGAGAGACAAAAATGTAGCGAACGTTGGAAGCATTGAGGAAAACAACAACATTAGGAAAGAGTAGAAAAACATAGACGTAGTAGACGAGAATGAACGACGGTTTTAGGTGTGCGTTGGTTTTAAATAAAAGAGGAGAATAATATCGTTGATTTTGAAAAAAAAGAGAGGCACTATTGAGCACTCTTGGAAGGTGTCTTTAGACAAGGGGACTTTCTTAGGGCTGAAGCAAAATTATTTTGGGAGCTCTTGGTCTTAATGAAGATGAGGGTCAAAGCTTTCAACATTGAGAGGCCCATGGAGGGGTAAATTCCTGATGCCAGTTTAGAGGTAAGATCAACGCCAAATACTAGATTAAGTGTATTTTTCCATTGTTTTGTTATTTCTTTCTCTCTCTAGAAATTGATTGTATTATCTTATGTTAATTGACTTGGGTTTTGTGTATGGATAATTGTATTCTCGTTATCGTTCGATTATTTATGTATGAACCTATAACTAGAATTTCAATATATTCCGTAATTGTTATATTTGAAATTCATTTATAGTGACTAATGATCCGTAATTATTAGGGGATAACATAACCTTGGTTAAATGATGCATCGTATGTGGTTGTTGCCTTGATTAATTGATTTTTCTAATTCATAATGCTGTTACCTAATTGAATCTAGAGATCGTATCGTAAGTTATTAAGTAGTTAGGTTTAATTAATGATTGTACCTTAATTAAAAATACCTAAGGGAAAACTCAGGTTAATTATTAACCTATGATTAATAGTTTCTAGGAGAGGTTTGATAACAACAAATCATTGAAATATTTTTAATTAAGGTGTAGGCCGAGATTGAACCAAAAAACTAAGACCCTACCGAATTCCCTACTTTTAACATTTTTTTATTTTCTTTTATTTGTTTTCACTAAGTTAGTTTACTTTATTTTGTTATTAAACCAAAACCCCCTAAAAACCTAAATGCTGATTAATTTCATTTCAATAACTTTACACACACTCTTTGTGGGACTGACCTAGACTTACTACTGCTATAATAGCAATCTAGTTTATTTTGACTAGCATTACGACTTGCTACAACTTATCGATGAAAAATTCAATGAGCCTAAGAGTCACAACGAGAAGTCCCTTTCTCGATTCATAGGTTTAAATAATGCCACGTACATAGTATTTGGATGGCATATTTTTTATTTGACTAATACTCACATATGTTGAGTTTTATAACTATGAACTTATATGGAAGGATAGTTTGGTTTCAATTTGGAGGGGAAATGGTTAGAGACCCATACAAATTTAGGGGATGTTCTATAAAGTAAGATTAAATGTTCTGTAAACTTAGGGGAAATGAAGGATACTAACTATGAAATCAGCTTTTTAAATAACAATTTTGAGAAATGAGTAATGTTGATAGATCTTGGATGTATTGACGATTAACACTCGATGGTTTCATTAATCCTGAGTTTGTTAAGGGAATTGAAGCTTTTATTTACTATGCATATTCTCAACTTGCATATATGGGTGGTCCAAAGATCATATGTCCATGTAAAAAGTGCAAACATATTCATTTTCTTCCTATTGATAAAGTGAATCTCCATTTGTTAAGAAAGGGGTTTGTTCCAATTTATTTTGAGTAGACACGACATAGGGAGCCATTAATTTATAGCACCTCAAAGGGTAATGAAGTAAACTCGTCAATAAATGCAGATGGGTTTGAAGGGGAGACTAGATTTATAACAAATAATATGGGTGCAACTGAAAATCCTTACACCCAAATGGTTTATGATGTAGCCAGTTATACCTTTTATGAAAATATAAAAAATCTTGAAAAAAAACCAAACCCACATTCAAAAAAGTTTTTTGACTTATTAAAATTAGTTGACTAAGAATTATGGCCAAATTGTGAGACCATAACTTAATTATCTTCAATTGCTCAAATATTGTACATAAAGCCTGAAGGGCATATTTATGATTGAAGTTTGGATAAAATTCTTCTTGGTATAATGAATCATTGCCTCTTGATCATACAATGGTTGATAATTTCTATAATATGAAGAAACTTATTAAGGGTCTTAGTTTTCCAGTTGAAAAAATTGATTGTTGCAATTTTGAATGTATGTTGTTTTAAGGAGTTGATATAGAATTAAAAGAGTGCAAATTTTGGGGTCATTATAGGTTCAAACCTAGAAAGCATTCTATGAAATAGAAATTAGTACTTTAGGAGTGGATGTATTATTTCCCACTGACTTCGAAACTTCGAAGACTATATGCCTTTGATGTTACTACATCTCATTTGAGATTGCATAATAAACATGAACAGAAACATGGAATAATGAGCCATCCATCAGATGCACTTGTATGGAAACATTTCAATAGCACCGATTTTGAGTTTGCAACTGAAAGTCGAAATGTTAGGTTGGGATTGTTGACAAACAAATTCCAAACTTTTGGTCAATTTTGCCAACAATATTGATTATAATTTGCCTCTATGGATGTGTACGAATGAGGCATATATGTTCTTGATGGTAATTGTGCTAGGGTTATGAATCCAAAGTATAAAATTGATATATTCTTATAACCATTGGTATCTTAATTGTATCATTTTTGGGAATTTGGTGTGGAGATATATAATGTGTATTTTAAACAAAATATTTTGTTGAAAAAAGCTTTGATGTGGACCATCTATGATTTCCCTGTGTTTGCTACGTTGTCTGGATGGAGCATAACAGGTAAATTGGCTTATCCTTATTGTAGTAATGATCCTGATGCATTTTATCTTCCTAATGGGGCTAAAACATCTTGATTTGACAACAACAACAATTTTCTTCCTCCATATCATCCTTTTGGACATAATAAACAAAAGTTCATTAAGAATAGGATGGTTTAAACAACTCCTCCCCTTCACAAAGCTAATGAAGAGATATTGTAGGAGATTGATGAATTAGGATTGCTAAAAGTTACAGAACTTGAATCTGAAGAAGTTAATAGAAACATTTGTAAACACTTTGTTTGGAGAAAATGAAGAATTTTTTGGGATTTTCCATATTGGAAAAGTAACTTGATACATCATAATCTAGATTTGATGCATATTAAAAAAATATTTTTCACAATTTGTTCAACAACATAATGAACATTAAAGGGATGACAAAGGAAAATGCAAAATCACGAGCTTATTTGTAGACAAAATGAGTTAGATAAAGATCTTCGCACCGGTAAATATCCAAACGCATGTTATACTTAGTGAAAAAAGAAAAAAAGGACATTTTTGTGGGAATGGTTGACATTCTTAAAATTTTGAAACTGTTGATGAGAGTCATGCATATCTTGATGTAGTGGGTTATAGGGAGCATCGTGGAAGGATTTTTGGCTTAGGCTCTTTTGCAAACACATATTATTTGCAATCCTCTACATCCACAACAATTGGATCGAGTAGGCGGTCCATATCGAAAGAGAGAGTCTTTTAGCTTGAGAGCACAGTAGAGAGGTTGATGGAGTACATAACCCAGCTCTATAATGAGGTGGAAGAGTTAAAGAGGAGGGACACGACCTCATCGCAACAATCAGACATCTGCCTTCACCATCTGCATAGCTTAGATGGATAAGTGAATGTATCTGATTTTTTTCTACTATTAAGTTTTTGCATAAATTCTTAATTTACAGTTATTTCAAGATACTTATTCGTGTACATTATAAATTCTTTTATTATATTACCATTTAGGATAATGTTTACTTTATATCTATCAATCAATGTTATATCATTTAAAGAAATTAAATGCACAAAAAAATTATACAACTATCAATAGAAAACTTAGGTAGGAAGTGAGAAATGGTGGTTGAAATTTATCATAATTAAATTTTCTGACGGAATAACAATGACAGATAACGTTTTCTATTAGTAAATTTAGTGACAGAATGTTGTATATCTGTCAGTAAATTTAGCGACAGATATATCAATCTTTTGCTAAGTTTATGACGAAATAATAGCGAAGGATAATGTTTTCCGACAGTAAATTTAGGGACAGAATGTTGTATATCCATTGGTAATTTAGCGATGGACCTACAATTTACCTTCAGTAAACTCACCGATGGAATATTATGATTTCATCGGTAAATTATTGATGGAATATTGTAAATCTATCGATAAACTTACCTAAATATAACAAAAGTACAAAATTTCATAAGTAAATAATCTTCAGGGTTCAATAAAATAAAAAGGTCTTCAAAGAAAAATATGATAATGGTATATAATTTGGTTAAAATCAATAAAAAAGGCTAAGGCTCAACTTGGTTATTCATAAAGGTAAATTTTTGTGCTTGGTGATTTCAGAAAAAGTGTTTATCATGTCAATGTTTCTAATTTAACAAATATGGTCTCAACACGTATTATAAAAGCAAGTACTAGAATTATCCTACTATACACATTAATAGTGATTAGTACAAATTGCATCATGTTTTAGGGCATAGTTTGGTATGTGTTTAGCCGTTAATTCGATCATTTAGAATGTGTTTAGGTTATAATTATGTTAGTTTGTTAATTTTTTGTGTTTTAAGTGTTTTATAGGTTGGTAAAAGTTTTTGAGCTTAAATATTATGTTTTTAAGACACCTTGATGTATTTGCTAATGTTTCAGGGTCAATATCGAAGAAAGGAGGAGTTTTCAAGGGAACTATGTCCATAACATAGGCCCATGATCATGGCATGCATGCTACGATCGTGACAAAAGCTCTAGGAATGGCCCTGCCATGATCGTGACAGAAGCTCCAAGAATGGCCTATGATCATGGTCTGCATGGCACGATCATTACAAAAGGCTCAGATGTGAGCCACAATTGCGTTTTGCATCGGGAAGATGCGCAAATGCTTACGAACTTCACATTTCAATGGACTTTTTAGACCTTTAAGACCCCAAAAAACCCTATAGTTACCCCAAAACATAAAAGACTATTTAAAGAACAACAAGTTAAGAGAAAAGGGAGCTTTAAATTAAGCCATTCTTGGAAACCCTAAAGAGAGAGAACAAGAAGAGAGCAAGAGTAGAAGAAGAGGAAGAAGGGGGAAGAAGAAGTAGATCCCAACTTCGCTGCTCCCCTGATCAGGTGGTATGTCGACGCCTCTTCCTTCCCAATTTTTCCAACCTAAGTTCCATTTTCTCTTCATTTCCTTTTTCATTTAAATGTATAAAGTTGAGATTGATTGTATGGAAATGGATTTTGGGTTTTTGATAATGTTTTAAAATCTCCTTTAGGATTTTACTTTAAGCTAATGTTGATTTAGTTATTTTTATGTTTATTGGTTTATGTGCTGTGATTGATTAAAGTATTTACATGTTTCAGTAACAAACTAAGAGTATGAGCCTGATAAAAATGATTAGATCAAATTAATGAGAGTTACATGATCTAATTGACCACTTAATCAATCTAGTTGGTAATTTCATATAGAGAGATCCTATGCGATGCCCAATTGTTTATTATATAGCTTTAGAAATAATTAGAATTATGGGTGATTTGTGAATTAAGAGATAGTAAGTTCCATAATTCGATTAGGGTTTATAATTTAGGGTTTAATGGTTATAACTCGAGAGAGAGTAACTAACACTATGACCGTCTAGAACTGACACCTCGTAAACACATAAATGGCTAGCTTAGCATTAATGATAGGTAAAATCCCCTCTCTCATAACTTGATTAACTCTTTTGACAGATTTGCATTGTGACCTGTATGACTGCTCAGTTTAATTTTTTTATTGAAATTTCTTCTTTACAATTATTAAATCAATTTCTCGTATTTATTTTTTGTGTTCATTTGTGCAATTTTTATTTTTTTATTTGTTCTTTGAGCCTTAGACAACTTAGGATTAGGCTAGTACCCTCCTCATGAGATCGATGATAGGTATGAATTGAATCATGATTTAGGATTAAATTTATTATGTATTTAGTGTTAATCTGAGTGTTTAGTGTGTGTTCAGGACAGAATTGTGTTAGTTTATGTGTTTAAGTGTTGTTTATGGGTTAGTATAAGTCTTTGAGCTTAAATGTTATGTTTTTTAGGTACCTTAATGTGTTTGTCAGTGTTTCAGGGCCAACGAAGAAGAATGGAGAAGTTTCGGAGACTTTCGGGCTGAAATCACGGGCCACGATCGTGATAAAAACATGTGAGCCACTATGCCCCAGGCCACAATCGTGGCACTTGGGTCACTATTGTGACAAATAGGTTTGATTCTAGCCATAAATGTGGCACTTAGGCTATGCTTGTGACAGAAAGGGGTAGATGCTAGCCATAATCGTGGTAGGCAGAGTCACGACTGCTTCTGGCAGACACGCAAATAAGAGAAAAAGTCAAGTTTTGAGGGATTTTTCGGATCATTTCGACCCCGAAATAATCCTAGGGCTGCCAATGTATTTAAAGAACATGAAGAAAAGAAGATGGGAGCTTTTGAATCAGCCATATCCCAAAAACCCTAGAGAGCTCTATCGAGATATTGAGGAAGGAGACGAAGTAAGAGAGACACGGAGATGAAGCCTATACGAAGTACTTCTCAAAATAGGAGGTTTCCCATTATTACTACCTCCATCAATCCGTTCCACTCCTATTTATGATTTTATTTCAATTTTATTGAGGTATAGAATTGGGATAGTCGTTGAGAACAGGATTGTCGAATGTTGATATTTGTCTAAACTCACCTTCAGGATTTTTATCTTTGAGATTAACGAATTTTGATTTATTGCATTTTTGTTGAATTATTTGTGATTCAATTTCTGCACTTCATAATTCGGTAACACACTGAGAGGGTGAACCGAGTGAAAATCATTAAATTGTGTTAATGAGAGTAAGGTAGTTTAGTAGATTAAGAATTGAATCAAACTGGTAAAATTATGTAACGAGAGATTATGCATAGTTTTTCGATAGGTTATTGGACAAATTCAGATCTAATTTAGGTTTTGGGTAAATTATGAATCGAGAGGTTGTAATTCCATAATCTAATTAGGGTTAATGATTATAACTTGAGAGAGAGTAATCCACCCTAGGACCATCTAGACTTGGTAATTCAATATTTCATAATCAATTAGGTTTTCATTATGGTTGGATTAAATCCCCTTTCTCTCAATCGATTGTTGGTAGGTTAATTCTTCATTTGATTATGCAATTGCTATCTTGTTTATAATTTCGAATTTAATTCTTAAAATTGATTGTTTGATTGAATAATTTTCTGCCTTATTTGTTTATTTTGAATTATTAAGAATTTGAGTTGAGCCTTAAATTTTAGGATTAGATTATTCCTCCTCGTGGGATCAAAACCTTAGATAATACATAAATGACCCGTGTGCTTGCAATATTATTGAGGTTAAACATATTAAAACTTTGTCATATAGGAAATTGCGATTAAGTTTTTGGTGCCGTTATTGGGGAGGCGATAGTTTAGTTCTATAATTTAAGGCATTAGATTAGTTTTTAATTTTTGTTTTCCTTCTTTCATGTTATTTTAGAATTCGTGCTCTTGCATAAATATAAAATTCACAAGAGTTTCGAGTCGTGTAGCTAAAACAGTATATTTCGATATCAATCGATTTGAACAAACCCTTAGGAAAGCTCGACAAGAAGAAGAAGAAAAGATTGGAAAATCAACACTGGCTGAGGAGTTTCAACAAAATATGGACCATTGAGCGAACCAAGGATGACAACAGAGGACCTTGATGGACTTCATAAGGCTAGGGTTCAATGCGTCGAACCAAAGAGTAGCTAGGCCGTCTATTCAAGCAGCCTCATTCGAGATTAAACCAACACTCCTCAATATGCTTCAATAGAATATGTAGTTTTATGGATTGACTAATTAGGACCTAAACTCAATATGTTTCAACAAAATATGCAGTGTTATAGATTGACTAATGAGGACCCAAATGAACACATCGTGAACTTCCTTAAAATCTATGATACTTTTTTGGTATCATCAGGCGTCAGAAGATGCATTCGAATCAAACTATTTCCCTTTACCTTTAGAGATAGAGCGAAGGCATGGTACCATTCCCTCAGCCCAGGCAGCATCACGACATGGACTAGCTGGTTTATGCCTTCTTAGATAAATGTTTCCCTTTGACCAAGACCACGAAGATTATTAAGGAAATCACTAATTTCCAACAAGGTGATGGGGAATCAATCTATGATGCATGGGAAAATATAAGGATTTGCAAAGGAAGTGCCCACACCATAACCTACCTAAGGAATTCTTGTTTCAAACTTTCTACAATTGAGTAAACCCACTGATGAGAGGTAAAATTGACGTAGCTTCAGGAGGATCACTAATGTGGAAGACAGTTGATGCAGAGGAGGAGCTAATTGAGGAGATGGTGAGCAACAATTGTTTATAGAGGAATGAGTGAGGTAGGCAATCTACTACCTTCAGAGAGCAAAAAGGAGTTGTGGCAGTTGATCAGATGATAGAGATGCAAGCCAAGATCAACAATCTGATGCGACAGCTTAATAGTGTTAACTCTTCATCCTCAGCTTCAATAAAGGCAGTACAACTAAAATGCGAGCTCTATGGATAGTTAGATCATGATACCATAAACTGTTACTTGATGAAGGAAGACAATCAGAAGCAAGTAAATTATATAGGAGCACAATATGAATGAGGAGGGGGCAACAATCCCTACTTCAACATCTACAACCTTGGGTGGAAGAATCACCCTAACTTCTTCTATTTGAATAATGCTAGAGGATAGTTCAGGCCTCAAGGACAATCGGGTTTCCAACAAGATAAAGCAAGCTCGATGGAATCGATGTTAGATAAAATTTTGGATAAGGTTGGAGGCATGGAGGATGCACATAGGAGGCTCGAGAGCAAATTCGAGCAAGAAACGAAGAACCATGCCTCGTCGATATATAATCTAGAAGTCCAAGGAGGCCAATTAGTAGAAGCAATGTCTACTCAGAATGCAGGACCCTTCCTAACAATACCGAGTCTAATATGAAGGAATGGATCATGGCTATTAGTTATACCCAAGATAAGGAACTTGAGTAGGTGAAGGAAGAAAAGGATAAAGGAGGAGGTCAAGTAGTTAAAGAATTCCTTCCAAGTGAGCCCGTAATTGAGCAAATTAAGGCAACTCGACTTGTACTTATATTCCCTATTTTTGCTTAGCGGGAGTTATTTATAAAGAGGGTCATGAGAAACTTAAAGGAGATTGATTCAAACAAGGTCGAGGAAGTGACAAATCAAATACAGACGAAGCTCACATTGAAGGAATCCATTAAAGCGAAGGTTAAGGAGCGAACATCAAAAGAGAATGCCACCATTACATAGATGAAAGAGGACCCAAGGGAAGTTTTCATCCCCTGCAGTATCAATAAAATCATCATAGACAAGGCATTCATAGATTTGGGAGTGAGTATAAACATGATGCCCTACACCTTTAGTCAGAAGTTGGGGTTAAGAGAGTTAGTACCCACCAAGATGTTGGTAAAGACGATCGACAAAACTGTGCATCAACCAAAGGGGATTATAATGGATGTGCAAGTAAAAGTTGATAAATATACCTTTCCCATAGACTTCTATATATTTGACATTAGAGAAGATGTGGGAACCCCGATAGTTCTTGGATGACCGTTCTTGGCCACTGGTCATTCAATCATTAACGTTAATAGGGGTGAATTAACTCTGAGAATAGGAAAGGAGCAATTAACCTTCAAGGTGTCTAAGAAAGACTACGAATCTCCTTTACCCCCAATGGATAATAAGGAACCTAAACCTTGAGGAGAATGGGAGGATATCGAGGATCCTGGGAATGCATTCAGGAAGATGCCCTCGCATTGAAGGAAGCAAAGAAAGGAGAATTGTAAGGAAAATGGAAACTGTAGTATGGAAGCTCAAATATAAATTGTGAGATTAGTGACGACGTTACCATTGCACCATTCATTCGAACCACCATGAGCTTAAAAGAGCGTCGAGCTACCGACATTAAAAGAAGCACTACATGGGAAGCAACCTATGAAAAATTATTTTCTTTGAATAATTATGTTAACGTTTGAATTCTATAGTTAGGATTATTTTGTTTTTGAATAAAATCAAAAAGGGATAGGAATTTCGGGACAAAGTGGATGATTTAGCAAGCAAGTAAAAGAGAGGTAAAGGGGCCACAAAAGAATTAAGAAGTGAATTCGAAAAGAATGTGAAAAGAACAAAAGACGAAAAATAAATTTGATGGAAAACTACAGGCCATGATTGTGGCCTGGGACTGGGTAGGAAAAGAGATGGCGCATTTTTAAAGGAAAATTTTTACCATTTTATCTTCCAAACACCTTTATATTCATTTCTAGCTTCACTTTTTCATTCACTTTCATTTTCACTTTGTCTCTCTAAACTTCAAGCCTACAAACGCTCTCACTTCTCTTTGTAAATTTCAAACCTCTAAATTTCTTCCAAATTCTACCTAATTCCCAAAAATTATGCCATGCATTAAACAATCAACCAAATGGGAGGAATCAGGTCGAAATCAATTTGCGGAACGTGGGAGAAAAAACAAAGCAGTAGAATTCTGAACTCCCTTCCTGATCTACACAAAGGAGGAAGGTACTTGTTTTTGATCTATAAATGCTAGAAAATTAGTAATTCCCAAATATTTTAATTTTGAAACACTCGATAGGCAAGAATTGTGTGAGAGAGTAGAAAATTTAGCTAAAAGAATCTAGTAGGCCCAATTTATACGTTTCCAATTTTCTGTCTATCAGGAGCTCACTTTGGAATTTTTCACTTCACTAACTTATGACCCTAGGAACCCCAAGGAATTGTGGTTTAGGTTAAGAGGAAGAGGAAGAGCTTATGAATTGAATGTAGAAATCATGTATGACATATATGGATTCTCCGAATCCTCCATCATCGATCAGCATGATCATTTTTCTCCTTCTCAATATTGGAATGAACTCACTGGAATAGAGCAATTTCATGCTAAGAATGATCATAACAACATAATAAGTTTCCGTGAATACTTGTTGCAGCATAAATTCATATGTCAGTTGGTTTTTGACAAAACAGAAACCAAAAAGTGTTCCACAAAGGAACTTTTTATGTTATGATGCATGGACCACAACATTCCAGTGTGCACATCCACACATGTGCTAAGTGCTCTTATTATGACAATGCAAAAGGAGCAATAATTTAGGAATGGGATACCTAGTGTCTGCTATTGCTGAATATTATGATGTGGAAAGTAGTGGGTTAACTGTTCACCTCCCTAACTTCTTAAACCATCACCATTTATGGCGGGCTGCAAGCCTTAAGTCCCATAACATGGAACTTAGGGATATCAGCCAGAAGACACAAGTCAAGATTAGGGCCAGTCAGGTGAGCTCGAGTTCAGCACCGACACAGCAGGCAGAAGAGGACTCAACCAGTGAAGAGTCTGAGGAAGAGGAAGAATAAGGCTGGAAGGAAGTTCTAGATGCAATCTCCAAAACCAACAAAACATTGGCGGAGAACACCAGAATGATGAAGGAGATGGCCCAGACACAACGTCGCCAGAGTCAAGATATCCATTGGATCCATAGATATTTCGAGGCTCAGGGCATTCAATTACCACCTCCATCTCCATGAGATTTGTGTCTAACCCATTTTTTCCTTTTCAAATTAGTCTTTATTTTTATTTTTATTTTTATTTTATTTTTTTTGTTTACCTTAATTTTATATTTCTTCTAGTTTTTTATGTGTTTGTTGTTCCTTTCTCACATTGAGGACAATGTGTTGTTTAAGTGTGGAGAGAGTTATGTGTTTTACTTTTTATGTGATTTGCATATAGTATGATAACTGTTAGGTTGTATTTTATGAATTGTTTGAATATGTCAATGGCTTAGATGGATTGAAATTTATTTAATTTTGAACAAATTCTATTAGGTTTTGAATAATCATTAGCTCACAAAATTAGTGAATTGGGGTCTTTGGATAAATATACAGTTTAATTAGGATTTAGTGTAAGTTTAGCACCCTCTAGATTGTCACATTCATTCATAATTTGAGGCCTTTCAACTTAAATAGCTCAACTAGCATTTTTTATAGAAACGAGTAGCTAAAACAACAAGGTAGGCAATAAAATAAAAAAATGTTTGTTAGATAAATAACTATTCCGCTGGCCTTTGGGTTATGAATAGAGTTAGTAGCCAATTAAAAATGTGATATAGCTGAGTAACCGAATCAAAACACATCGCAAATGTGTGCCTTCGTGTCAAAAAGCTATAATGACATTTCAACCTAGCTGTTTAATAAAAATTACTTAGTCAATTAATCGGATCCACATTCATCACCAATGTTTGCCTCCAAGTAAAAGACTAAGTCCTTGTTTAAATAATAAAAAAGTGTGTATCTTAATAAACCTATCAGACTGATAATAAGCTTGAATTTTCATGAAAATATATTAGGAACAGTTACAGAGAATGAATGACCAAAGAATTATTAATGTGTGTATGCAATTGAAAAGGGTAAATAAATTAACACCTAGATCTCAATTAATTTGTATATTTAGTTAAAAGCCCTTATATACAGATTTTACATGTTAATGATTTGATATAACTAGAATAATTGTGTTTAGGATTAAATGTATTTCATGAAGTTAAAGCCATTAGCTCATTACTACGTTATGTGTTGTATGTTTGATACGTGTTTGTTATTTGGTTTGCTTATGGACAAGCAAATGTTTAAGTGTGGGGATATTGATAAGTTTGAATTGCAACATGTTTTAGGAATTAATTTATTATGTATTTAGTGTTAATTTGAGTGTTTAGTGTGTGTTTAGAATAGAATTGTGTTAGTTTATGTGTTTACGTGTGTTTTATGGGTTAGTATAAGTCTTTGAGCTTAAATGTTATGTTTTTGAGGTACCTTGATGTGTTTGTTAGTGTTTCAGGGCCAACAAAGAAGAATGGAGAAGTTTCAGAGACTTTCGGGTAGAAACCATGACCCACAATCGTGTCACAATAGGCCACAATCATGACAGAAACATATGAGCTACTATGCCCCAAGCCACGATCGTGGAACTTGGGTCACAATCGTGACAGAAAGGTCTGATTCTGGCCACGATCGTGGCACTTGGGCCACGCTTGTGACAGAAAGGGGTAAATGCTAGCCACGATTGTGTTAAGTAGGGCCATGATCGTGGCCTACATCTAGCAGACACACAAACAAGAGAAAAATTCAGGTTTAGAGGGATTTTTCGAACCATTTTGATCCCAAATAGACCCTAGGGATGCCAAGGTATTTAAAGAACATAAAGAGCAGAAGATGGGAGTTTTGCATCAGCCGCATCTTGAAAACCCTAGAGAGCTCTATCGAGAGATTAAGGAAGGAGACGAAGGAAGACAGACACGGAGACGAAGCCTACACGAAGTACTTCCCGGAACAGGAGGTTTCCCACTATCGCTGCCTCCATCAATCTGTTCCACGAGTATTTTTCGATTTTATTTCAATTTTGTTGATGTATAAAATTGGGATAGTCGTTGAGAACAGGATTATCGAATATTGATATTTGTCTAAACTCACCTTCGGGAATTTCGCCTTTGAGATTAATGAAATTTTATTTATTGTGTTTTTATTGAATTATTTGTAATTCATTTTCTGCACTTCATAATTCGGTAACAAGCTGAGAGGGTGAACCGAATCATTAAATTGCACTAAGAAGAGTTAGGTAGTTTAATAGATTAATAATTGAATTAAACCGATAAAATTGTGTAACGAGAGATCGTGCATAGGTTTTCGATAGGTTATTGGACAAGTTCAAATCTAATTTAGGTTTTGGGTAAATTGTGAATTGGGAGATTGCAATTTCATAATCTAATTAGGGTTAAAGATTATAACTCGAGAGAGAGTAATCCACCGTAGGATCATCTAGACTCGGTAATTCTATAATTTCATAATCAATTAGGTTTTCATTAAGGTTGAATTAAAATCCCCTTTCTCTGAATTGGTAGTTCCTAGGTTGATTCTTGATTTGGTTGTGCAATTGCTATCTTGTTTATAATTTCAAATTTAATTCTTGAAATTGATTTCTTGATCAAATAATTTTCTGCCTTAGTTGTTTATTTTGAATTATTACGAATTTAAGTTGAGACTTAAATTTTAGGATTAGATTATTCTTCCTTGTGGCATTGACACATTAGATACTATGCGAACAACCCATACGCTTGCGGTATAATTGAGGTTAAAAATATTAAAACTTTGTCATATAGGAACCTGCGATCAATTGACCCTTCAATACTACAAAGTATAACCTGTGTAGCTGCGAATTATTGAGGGTTTTATATATTGTAAAACTTGCTCAACAACTTTTTAGCGCTGTTGTCGGGAAGGCGTAGATTAGTTTAATTCTTGTAATCTAAGGCTTTTTCACCATCTTTTGTGAAAAAAGGAAAAAAAGAAGAGAGAAACTGGGCATAAAGTAAACTACATATCAACTTGGATATCACTAGACAAAAATGGAGAATCTCAAGACTTGAACAATAAAAAGAGACAGAAAGAACAATGGTGGAGGAAATACATTATGGGGAGCGACGGACCCTTATGGATGTCATGAGGCCACAACTCAATGCCCATCGTCAAGGGATTACATGACCACCGGTGTAAGTGAATACGTTTGAGATCAAACCATCACTGCTAAATATGTTACGAACCAACGTGTAATTCTATAGGTTAGTCAATGAGGATCCCAATGCTCATTTAGCCAATTTCTTAGAAATTTGTGACACCTTATGATATATTGGGATGTCAGAAGATGATGTTAGGATGGGGCTCTTTCCTTTTACACTTAGAGATCGAGCCAAGGCCTGGTTAAATTCTCTCCACCCATCTACCATCATAACTTGGGAGTAGTTGGTGTGTGTTTTTCTAGATAAGTATTTCCCTTTAGACAAAACAATAAGACTAATAAAGGACATTATCAATTTCCAGCAAAATGACAAGGAGTCCTTATATGAAGCGTGGGAGCAGTATAAGGAGTTGTCCTTATCATAACCTACCCAATGAATTCTTATTACAAACCTTTTACACTGGAGTTAATCAACCCAAAAGGAGGACCATAGACACAACTATTAAAGGATCATTCATGAGGAAAATAGTTGAAGTCGCACACGATTTGTTAGAAGACATGTCATACATTAGTTGTCTTTGGACATCAGAACAAAGTAGACAATAGTCAACCTTTTGGGGCCCAGGAGGAATGATTGTTGCAAATTAAATGACAGCGTTGCAGGCTAAGGTCAACAACCTAACCAAGCAATTGAATAGCCTAAAAATCACCTCTTCCTCTCTAGTCACAATAATGCAGCACGAATAAGAGTTATGTGGACAAGGGAGCTATATCGCAGCTGATTACTTCTTAGAGGAAAACAACAATATGAAGCAATTCAACTTTAATGGTGCACAAGTTAGTCAGGGAGACAGCAATCATTATTCCAGGATATACCAGTCAGGGTGGCATAACCACCCAAATTTTCATTGGTTTAACAATACTGAGATTCAATTTAGAAATTAAGGGTGACATGGATATCAATAGGATAATTACAATGAATATGATTTCAAACTAGACAAGATCATGGACAAGCTCACAAGTATGAGTGAGGCCTAGAAGAGATTAGAAGAGCAGATTGACTAAGTAACAAGGGCTCATGCCTCTTCTATTCTCAGTCTGGAGGTTTAAGTGGAACGGATTGCCAATGCATTATCTACAAAAACTGTGGGAAGTATTTTAAGCAACACAGAAATATATCCAAGAGAGCAAGTTAAGGCTATCATACTTGTGAGTGGGAAAGAGTTAAGAGAACCAATAGATAAATAAGTTGAAATCCACTCTGAAGAAGACCAAGAGAAGTAGAAAAAGGATGAAGAAAGAAATGAGGACCCTTCCTATGTTCCTCCTCTGCCTTACCCATAAAGAATACCATTCATAAAAGCTGATGATGTCGAATCTTCAAAGGAGCATGAGAATGAAGAACAGATGACAACAGACATCGAGTTTCAAGAAGTTATGAAAGTTTTTGTTCGTGAAGAAAAAGAAGAAGAAGAAAAGGGAGTGACTAAGGAAGAACAAGAGTAGCTTACCCTTTCACGAAACAAACTGCTAGACTTAATAGAAGATTTAAGGAGTTTCATTATTCTCAATTTTATCGATAATTTGTTAGCGAAAAGGGCATTACTGAAATTAATTGGTTTTCTCAACTTTATTAATATTGTTCTTCTGATCATTTTGCAATTTGTAGCTTACTCATAAGCTACAAAATTGATATTAAACGAGAAGGGTGAAAGCAAGCCATTCATAGTTAATCCTGGTTGAGCTTTAAAGGATACAAGGTCAAGCTACTAACCCTAAATTAGAACTCTTAGTAGTTAGATTTAAATTGTTATGTAGTTATGTTTGTTTTAAATTCTAAAATAATCTTGTAATGATGTGGATTAGTTGGATGGCTAACTCTCTTATTCTCTTTGAATCATTATAAGAAAGGGAACCTAGTTTGGTGTCAAGAGCATTGGGTCTCCATCTCTGACACCATCCCTACCTTAATCACCCTAATGAGTTCATGTTCTATGTTTTTATATTTTCTGTTTTATTTCTCCCTAGTGTGTTTGTGTGCCCTTCCCATATTGAGGACAATGTGTTGTTCAAGTGTGGGGAGGTTTTGTGTTTTGCTTTGAGTGTGAATTTTTCATATTGTTATATTACAATGTTTAGGTTGCATATTGTGAATTGTAAGAGTGTATCGATAGCATAGATGGAATGAAATCGATTTAATTTTCAACATAATCTATTAGATTGTGAAGATTCATTAGCCAATGAAACTAGTGATATGGGTTATTTGGTCAAAATATGCAAGTTAATTAGTATTCAATGTTAATTTATCACCTTATAAGTTGGCACATTCATTTATAATTTTAGGTCTTTTGACTAAGTAGCTTTCCTAGTATTTTTTCATAAAAATGGGTAGCTAAAGCAATTAGGTAGGCATTAATTAAAAAAAGAAAAATGTTTGTAAAATTTAAATAAATAACTATTCTATTGGCCTTTAGTTTATGAATAGAGCTAATAGCCAGTTGAGAACATGATGTAGCCAAGTAACTGGATCAATGTGCATCACAATTGTGTGCCTTCACGTCAAGGACTATAATGACGTTCTAACTAAGCAACTTACTAAAAACATGACTTAGTCGAGTAACCAGATCGACGTTCATCACCAATGTTTTCCTTTGTGTAAAAAGACTAGGTCTATGTCCACAAAAAATAATAAAAATGTTTTCTAATAAAATCTACCAAACTTATAAGTAACTTAACTTCTCATGAAAACGTACTTAAAAGTAGTTACAGAGTTGATTGACCAAATAGTTATTAATGTGTGTGTATAATTGAAAGGGGTTAATAAACTTGACATTTAAGTTTTGATTAATATGTATATTTAGTCCAGAGCTCTTAGACGTAGAATTTATATGTTAATAATTTGGAGCAACTTGAATGAATATGTTTAGAGTTAAATTTGCTTCATGAAGTTGAAGTTATTGTCTCATTATTACATTATGTGCTTAGTGATTTTGTTGGACCCCGATTTTTCTTCTTACTATATGTTGGGGATTAATTTTATTTTTGTTGCGATTAGGTATAAATCA
>JANQAP020156021.1:0-20948 GCA_026874005.2 Erythroxylum coriaceum | reverse complement strand
CTGTATTAGGTTGTCTGTATGTACAGACTGTACATCTGATGTATAAACTGTTGAGTTTGAGTAATGAAAAGAGGAAGATTTTGGTTTTAAAAATCTTGTGATTTTCAGTTACTGTTTTTATTATTTAAATGTATGTGATGCCATGTGGAGTATTGTAGAGATTGCACGTAGCGCTCCCTTATCTTAAGATATGTGTCGGAATGACCTACGGGCGTCCCGGTGCGTACCCTAGGATAATGGGGTGTTACAAGTATTTACTTATAACCCTTCTTCCGTAAAAATCCTAAGTTACACCTCCTCTATACAATGTTTACACTTATTAGTTGAAGTAGTGGGAATAGGTAGAATCTGGTTTTCCTTCATCTATTCTGGTAACATTGCATATCATAGGAATGATATATGGAAAGAGTTATAGGACTATGAACTTAATTAGGGATCCCTAGCTTCTCTTAGGGGATTTCAATGCAACTACATTATCATATGAATTAAAAGGTGTTAGGTCTGTTAAATAAGACCTATAAGAAGCTCATTTCATGTCTCTTTAATATAAAAGTCATAAATATTAAAGCTAAAGTGAATTGATTCATATGGAGTAATTAGCAAGAAGGCCTATAGCTAATTAGGAAAAAATTAGATGCAACTTTATTAAATTATGAGTTGTTGATGAATTTTCATTATAGAAATGCTAACTTTGACTGTAGATGCTCATATGACTCTTCGACTGAAGTGCATAGCCTCACAATGAATAAGAAAAAAGTTTACAACTTAAGTTATTTAATTTCATATACCATCCAGCTGGCCGTAAAGAAGCAGTACAAAAGGACTAAACTAAGAAGTTTAGGGATTCCCCTCTTTTAAATTTTCATAAAATTGAGAGTTGTCAGAGAGGAGTTAAAAAACTAAAAATGCAATTTGTTTTCAACACAGAAGTCAATCTCGTTAGAGCTAGAGAGAATTTTCTAAGAAAGAAGTAAGAACTTTATCAATAGCTAGATAATGATGACAAAAGGGTTACCAAAAGGGTAGCTATGAAGGGTTACATTAAAGCCTTCAAAGATTATAGTTCAGTGACCTAACATAAGTTTAAAGTACATAGTTAAACAAAGGAGAATAATATAAGATTTTTAGCATATGTCTGTTGGATAGAAGGAATAAAAATAGGTGACATAGTAAAATAAAGGAGAATAATATAAGATTTTTCATATGTGTCTCTTAGATAGAAGGAATAAAAATAGGATTATCTCTTTAAGGAAGGAATGTAGATAAGAATTCAATATTCAAGATAAGCCACTCACTCTTGTTAATAAGTATTACTAGAACATTTTAGGAACTTCAGCATTCCCCTCTATGCCCTTCATAGACATATAATCTATTTTGCAAAAACTAATCACTAGTAAGCAAAGTGACATCCTTACAGGGCAATTTACCATTAACAAAATTCAAGGTGTGGTCTTTAGCTTTAATTATAATAAATCCCCTGGTGATAGCGTGTCGTAACGCTAGTCAAAATAAAAACTAAACTACTACTATAGCAGTGGTGAGTTTAGGTCAATCCCACAGAGAATGTGTACAAAGTTTATGAAATGAAGTTAATCGGTGCTTAGGTTTAGGGGGTTTTGAATTTTTGGAATAAGAAAATAAAATGAAACAAGACTAACACAAACAAATTAAAGAAAACATGCAAAAAAAGATAAAAGTGGGGAATTCAGTATGGACTTGATTCTTTGGTTCAATCTCAGCCTACACCCTAATTAAACATATTTACATGATTTGTTGTTCTTAAACCTCTCCTAACAGCTATTAATTATAGGTTAATAATTAACCCGAGTTTTCCCTTAGGTTTTATTTAAACAAGATATGATCGTTAATTAAACCTAACTACCAAATAACCTAGGATACGATCTATTGCGGGACGCGAGATACCTCTCCCTAGGTGAAAACTTCTTCTTTCCCCTAGACGCCACACGCAACACGATTGTTCTGGGTTTTAGATTCCTTGGTTATTTCTTGGTTACTCTTTGAGCTGGGATTGATTTTACATATTAGTGTTATCAGCATGAAGATTGCTGGGGTCCTCGTAGTGCAAGACGCGAGATACATCTTCCTAGGCGAAAACTTCTTTCCCCTAAGAGTTGCACACAACACTTTGCTCTGGGTTTTCGGATTCCTTGGTTATTTCTTGGTTACTCCTTAAGCTAGGATTAATTTTACCTGTTAGTGTTAGTGGTGTGAAGATTACTGGGGTCTTTAGCTATGCTTAGGCATGGGTAAACGACGTAAAACCCCATATAAGGTGGGAGATATTATGGTCGATTGAGTGTTTGGATTACAGGTTGCAGGTTTAATAAATTGAATGGATACCACGAGTTCGAATGAGGGTGTGGATGATGGCATGCAAGGGCTGGGGCATCCGACCATTTGTCGAAGAGGTTGGGGCACAGGGTGTCGCTGATGCTAGTAAAGCAGTGGATGTTGGGGATGGAAAACCTAGGGCAGGCATAAAATGGGTAGTTATATAAGGTAAGAGCTTGGATATTGTGGTTGGTGTAGGGTTTCGTGCTCTGGCTGTGAGCAATGTTATTGAGGAAAGGATTGAAGGAAAATCAGACAAGAATGGTGGGGATGAGGAATCCTCATCTTTTGATGATGAGGATGAAAAAGCCCTTGAATTAGATGATGATAGCACTGATTCCATGGATTTAGTGGAATGTATGGAGAATGAAGATAGTGCCCTCAAGGCATTTGACAATTTGACTGATCCCAAAAACTTTACTGATCAGCCAGTCAAGAATGAGCCCCAAACAAAGCCATTATTTGTAAGCTTATTCAAAAATAACAGGGAATTGAAGCAAGGATTACAATTGGAGTTTTTAAAGGTGGATGACGAGGTCACTATGGAGGAAGAGGATGTAGTGCATATAGAAAAATAATGGGGTTTCTGTCTTGTGGGTTACATTACGGGGAGATTTCCAGGATTGAAAGCAAATGAAGGATTGACTGGTAGATGGAGTGTAAAATGTAAGATCTTACCATATGATCAAGGTTGGTTAATTTTTTAGTTTGACACGAAAGAAGACTGAACTAGTGTACTAGCAGGAGGTCCATATATGCTATTTGGGAAAACTTTATCACTCAAACGGTTGCCCCATGGCTTTTCTTTCGATTATAAGGAATTCATAGAGGTACCTATTTGGGTGTAATTCCCAAATGCTCAATTGGAGTTATGAAATGACAGGGGGCTGTTAAAATTGGGATCATGTGTCAAAAAACCTATATGCACCAATAAGGTTACAAGCATAAAGTCCAGAATTGATTTTTCTAGGATCTTGATTGAAGTTGATGTTTCAAATAAGCCAGTGATGAGCTTTGGTGTTAAAATGTTAGGAGACCTTCGATACACACAAAAGGTCACATATGAGACCTTCCCTAACTATTGTTATCCTTGTAAGAAATTCAGACACAACCCCTTTGAGTGTAAAACATTACAAAGAATAACAAGAAGCAAATGAAGGATGCATTAGATGATGGAGGCAAGACAGGCGTACAAAGGACTGATGCAAGAGACAAGGAGGTTGTTGATGATGGTGTGGGATCTAAGCAGCAACCTATCTAAGGAGAGGATGCAAAGCTGAGTGAGCAAACATTAGCTAAGGAAGGATTGCTCAAAGGTGTACAAGTGGTTAAGATCCATGGATAAGCTATACAGTCTACGGATCTGAGTGTTGAACCCTCTAGCTTGATGGAAAAAACCGAATAGAGAAGGGATATCTAAAATGAAACTGCCACAGACAGGCCCTAGTAAAAACCAAGATGGAGAGGTGATGCCATCCCATAGGAACGTAAACAGCGGCAAGGAAAAAATGATGCCTGCCAGTATCTGTATGCAGCAAATAGGATATAGAGGTACCATTGTACGTGATCAGCTTCTTGTTATTAGAGATAATACACTAGGCAATAGCAACCGAATTGAAGTTAAGCAGCTGGGAGGTGACCGAACCTCCAAAGGTGATAAATGAAGGTACTTTGTTGAAATGTCCGGGGCTTGAACAAAGCCTCGAGACAACACTGTGTTGTCAATCTCCTAAGACAACATGGTTGTAAATTTGCTTGCTTTGTTGAAACTAAATTGTCTGTTGATGGTTTGGATATGATGATGAGGAATATATTTCAGGGGTGCTATTCTCATAATTTTTTAGTTATGAAGGGAGGTAGGATATATATCATCTGGAATCCTATTTTCTTCCAATGTAGTGTACTGGCTATGGGAGAGCAATATAATCACTATCAGGTTCAGTGCAAGACTACAAAGTATGTCTTTTTGTCTTCTTTTGTATATGGGCTGTATAGTGTCCCCAAGATAAGGGAGCTTTGGCATAATCTGATGGGGTTGGGGTTAGATGTTACTTTTCCTTGGGTTATCATGGATGACTTCAACTGTGTATGCTTAATAAGGGAGAGGCTAGGCTGTCAACCACCCTTGGCCTATCTACTAAAAGACTTGCTGGACTTTTAGATGACACTTAGAGTAGAGGACGCACCATCTCGAGGGGAATTCTTCATTTAGAACAAAAACAATCTATGGGCCAAACTTGATAAAGTTCTTCTCAATCAGGCGTAGGGGACTTCAGGGCTGTCATGCATGGCCCACTTTTTGGATATGATGGTTGAATCTGATCACTGTCCGGTTATGGTGGATTTCACTCAACTGAACACTAGAGGTAAAAAACCATTTAAATTCTTTAATATGTGGCTTACTCACCCTCAGTTTCAGGAAATTGTGACGAGTTACTGGCATCAGGTGGTGAATGGGCATGCTCAGTTTATCCTGGTTTCGAAGTTGAGATCATTAAAACATCCACTGAAGACACTGAATTCTAAGACATATGGGTACATCTCTTTAAGGGCTAAGGATGCTAAGGAGAGCTTTAAACTTGCATATAAGGCTCTTCTTAACAATCCTAATGATTTGGAGCTAAAAGATGTGGTGAATATAAAGAGAAAGGAGGCTAGCTTTTTATTGTAAAGGGAGAGACACTTCTACCAACAGAAAGTGAAATGCACATATACCATAGAGGTAGATAGGTGTACTCGGTACTTCCATGCAGTTGTCAAGAAGAAGGGTCTAAAGAATGTCATTTCACATATCATAAAAGAGGATGGTACCTTAACTAACTCGATGGAGGAAGTTGGAAGATGCTTTGTGGACTTCTACAGAGGGCTTTTTGGGACATCATCCCCTTGGAGTAGGCTGGATATGAATGTGCTCAGACATAGACCGACTGTGGCTTTGGAGTCTTATGATGCATTGATTGCCCCAGTTTTGGAGGAGGAGATTAAGAGGGCGATGTTTGATATTGGAGATGATAAGGCTCTAGGCCCAGATGGTTTCGCATCTGCCTTCTTCAAGAAAAACTGGAGCATTATTGGTCCCGACATGGTTTCAGCTATGAGGGAATTTTTTGAAAATGTAAGATTCTAAAGCAACTGAACCATACCATTATTACATTGATTCTTAAAACAAAGCAAGCCCCACAGGTGAAAGATTTTAGACCAATTGCATGCACAAATGTGGTGTATAAGGTGATTACTAAGATTTTGATGGAGCATATGGCATCTATTGTGGGTGGTCTTATGGATCCAACTCAGGCAGCCTTTGTGTCAGGCAGGAGTATGATGGACAACGTGTTCTTCGCTCAAGAGTTAGTCAGAGGATATATAAGAAATAGGATTTCACCACAATGCATGCTTAAGCTTGACATCACTAAAGCTTATGATATCGTATCTTAGATCTTTCTTGAGGATGTGATGAATGGTTTGGGATTCCATTCTTGGTTTGTTGGATGGACTATGGAGTGTGTTACTACTGCATCCTTCTCGATCTCGATGAATGGTACCTTACATGATATGTTTAGAGGACGACGTGGTTTGAGACAAGGTGATCCCATGTCCCTTACCTTATTCCTTCTCTGTTTGGAATATTTCTCGAGGTTGCTTAAAATGAGAACCATAAATACTCATTTTAACTACCACCTGAAATGTAACAAACTTGGTATTTCTCACCTTGCTTTTGCTGATGACTTGATGTTGTTTTCGAGAGGAGATGCTATCTCTATTAAAATTTAGGTTGATGCTTTGAGAGATTTGGAAGGGTGTCGGGGTTAAAGGAGAGCCCTTTGAAGTCTAATCTGTATTTGGCTGGAGTTTTTGGTAGAGATAGGGATGACATTGTGGAGTTGGTAAATTACTCTATAGGGGAGTTTCCTATTCGATATCTGGGTGTAATTCTGGCCCCCCTAAAAGTTTCGGTGGCTCAGTTTTCACCATTGATTGAGTCCATTAAGGCTTATATAAATGCTTGGAATGTGAAAACTCTATCATATGCTGGCAAACTTGAGTTGATTAGATCAATGGTCTAAGGTGTGCAGTCCTTTTGGCTTCAGGCGTTCCCCATTCTGGTGTCTATTCTTGAGAGGATAACCTCTATTTTTTGACTTTTTTTATAGGGTGGTAAGCATTATAGGGTGGCTTAGGATGATATTTTGGTACCAAAAGATGAGAGTGGACTTGGAGTAAAGAATTGCACGATTTGGAATTCAACCTTACTCTCTAAAGTACTTTGGAACATTCATTCCAAAGTTGACACATTGTGGGTGTGTTGGATCCATGAGGTGTACTTACGAGGGACTTCAGTTTGGGAGTGGAAACCTTATTAAGATTCACCATTGATGAAGCAGTTAGCTTCGATTCGGGATATTTTGGTGGAAAGGCTGGGTGGCTGTGGAAAGGTGGTAAATGGCTTACAGAAATTATGTATACATGAAGGCCTTTCTTCTGGAAAGGTGTATAAGCTGCTTCGGGTTAAACATACCAAAAGACCCTGGATGCCCTTTATCTAGAAGAACCATATACCCCCAAAATTCTCCTTCATCACTTGGCTTGGTCTTTGTAATAGATTGCCAACAAAGGATAACTTGATGTTCCTTGACATTGATTATACTTGTAGCTTGTGTAGTGTTGTGCAAGAGACTGTTGATCACTTGTTTTTTAGATGTTCTTTCGCTAGTGGTGTTTGGAATACTGTTCGAGATTGGTTGGGCTTGGCACAGGCTATGTCTACTTTGCATAGTGCTATCAAGTGGATTAGGAGAGATTACACTGGAGCCCACCTAAGAAGCAAAGCCATATGGTTGGCGTTTTATTATACCATCTAAACATTGTGGAAGACAAGGAATGTTGTTCAACTAGCCTTGGCTTCCTTTACGTGCTTTGATGTAGTGTATAAGATTAAGTGTTTGATTTATAAGATCTTGTATAAGATTTATCCTGATGAATTGATTACTTTTTGATAGGTTTGACTATCTGGATGATATTGATGCTTTTGATTACAGGTCTTGGTTAGGGTATGCCCTAATGACCGTATACCTCTTTTTGATAGTTTTGGATGTCTCGATGATATTGATGCCTTTAATTACAAATTTTAGTCAGGGCATGCCCCATTGCCCGTGTATATAAACTTTTTTGGAGTTAATATATTTTACCATTCATCCAAAAAAAAAATAGTTAGTAGCATTACGAATTAGGAAAATTGATTAATCAAGGCAATAACCACATATGATGCGTCATTTAACCTAATTCATATTATCCCTAATGATTACGAATCATTAGTCGCTATATATGAATTTTAACATAACAATAATAGATTATATCAAAATTTTAGCAATGGGTTTGCAATTAAACGATTCAATGAATGCATTAAAATCATCTTTTCACAATACCCAATGGATTTATAAACAAATAACCGAACAATAATGAAAGTTCGATTACCTATACACAAAACCCAAATCAATTAACATAGGATAACACAATCAATTTCTAATGAGAGAAAGAAACAACAGAAACAAAGAAATACACTTAACCCGGGTTGTCAACGTTGATGTCACCTCTGAATCGGTGTCAGGACGTTTAGCCCTCTATAGGTCTATCCCAAGAAAATGTTTCAGTCCCCATTCAATGTCCCAGCCGAAACCCTATAAATTATTTCTTCACTATCGCGCCTCCCTACTCTCTGTCGCAAGCTCTCCATCCTCACTATTCACTAATTTGATAATTAAACTTTGGTGGCCATGCTCCTATTCACTCTTCTTTTAAAGACCTATGCTATTACTATGCGCTTTAACTAAAACATATAGTAGCATTATAAGTAAAATGCATGCGTTGAATATAGGTGTTGTGCGTTAAACGCAAACAACATCTGTTTTCAACCTAGACGTTGTGCGTTAAACGCAGAAAACGTCTGCGTTGATATGCGTTTTAAGTAAAACGCATATGTTGAATGCCTGAATTATGCGTTAAACACAGACAACATTTGTGTTTAACGTAGGCGTTCCAATCTACCGCGTTGCCGTTTCTACCTTGACGTCCTAATCTTCTATTGTGTTATTTTACTCCACCTGCCGCTGTGTCATTTTTGGTCTCTTCCATCTGCCCACACGTTGTCGTATTATTGTAGCTTCCCTTAGCTTTCTATTTTTCTTTTCTTCTTTACCGTGCTGCCATTAATTCATATAAATTGCATGTATTCAATGCACAATTTTTTTACTTCTTTGTCGTGAGCAAATTGGAATTTTTCTTATCTGTGTTTTCTTTTTTTTCTACTTGTCTTTTAATTTTCTTCTTTTTGCTCCATGAAGACAACTAACAATTAATCTTCAAAAAATGGCCAAAATATAAAGCTTTGACTCACTTTAACTTCTTTGCTTCTGAATTGTACCTAAAATCACATACGAGTCAAAGTGAGTATTTTAAGCAATTTCATATCAATAATCACTAAGTGTTCTAGAATAATTTCATAATCTATTAAGCACCTATCAAATTCCCCCACATTTAGCTTTTGGCCGTCCTCGGGTAAAATATTAAAATTAAGCTTAAGGACCAAAAAACATTGACTCATTTCCTATATGTTCCAAGAATACATAATCATAAGCAAAGATGAATGACTTTCAAAAAATCATAGTAAGAAATCAACATTCCAAGCTTTTACTCATGATCAATCAACATTTAATACCTTTAAAGACTAAGCAATCTAATGGTAGACTCGAAAAATGTGTTTAACTAAAATATATCCATAGGTACACTCAACACCATTCATGATCTGTCATTCTACAACTTTGCATATCATTTCATTTCTCCACCACTAATGTTCACATGTAAAATCATGAATCAAAGTACTTTTCAAGGTTATAATGTGGGTAAACGTAAGGTGAGATGTATTTGGGTCAAGTAGCATGAAAGCCATTAAAGCTAGTGAAACAAAGCAACACTCAATATGACATCAAGTGCATAAGTTAACACTCATCAAAAAATTGGGTACCGTTAGCTATGACAAATGCAACATTTATATTTCACAACCCAATTCAACTCTCACACACAAAACCATATGAAGCATATACTAATATGAAGGAATCACTCATACAATTTATACCAAGAATACATTGAAACCATAAGAGTGAACCTTCCAAACTAACATCTACCTCATATTCAACATACTCAAATAACACATTCATTACAATTCTAGGAAGATGCTTAAACTATGAATAACTTTGCAAACTCATATGCACTTCCTCCTTGATATATTTATTTAAACAAAAACCTTTTTCTTTTTTCTTTTTCTTTTTCTTTCTTTCTTTCTTTTTCTTTTTCTTTTCTTTTCTTTTCTTGTGCTTTTCTCTTTTCTTTCTTTCTTTTCCTTTTTTCTTTCTTTCCTTTTTTTACATTAAAAGAAACTAAATTAACATGGGAGTTTCAATGATAAGACATAACAAAACATCCCAACATTAACCAACCCACACATATGTACATCTTGACACTTAGAATTTTGTACATCCATAAACTCAACAATCACAAATGTTCCACTAGCTTTATGGCTTAGGTAAGACATTTGGTTAAGTTTAAAAGAATAAAATGTGGTTTATACAAAAAGAAAGGTATAAAGCTCAAAGGGGCTTAATCAAAAAAGGAAAATTATATAATAGGTGGGCTATTTGGCTAATGTTGTTCGGAAAAGCAAAGAATGCCTAACCATAACTATGTTAATGCATATGATAAAAATGTGGTCTCAAATAGAAATTTAAGGCAAAATCAGGATGTACATGTCATAAAGGTCACACATTATCAAAAGATAATGAGATTGATATAAATGTGTCATTCAAATAAGGCTCAAAATCTCATCGACTTTGTCTACCATTAGTCACTACTCCTCTAAAGATAATGCATATTGACTAATCAAAAGAGTACAAATACATTCTAAAGTTGCTATTCAATTCTCTAGTCAATTCACACTCTAATCATGATTATATAGTCCTAAAAGCAATAAAAAATGAGAAAATGTTTGTTTTTTTGTTTTATTCTTTCTCTCATTTTGATTGAAAACTTAAAACAAACAAATAATATTTAATACAATAAAATTTATTAAACAATTAATAATAATATTTTTATATAATTAATAATAAAATAATTATAATTAATAATAAAATAATAAAATTTTTATTAATGAAAAATAGTTTACTTCCTTTGGGTTGCCTCCCAAGAAGCGCCTTGGTTTAGGGTTGCTGGCTCGACTTCATACTTTCCTCAAGTGACAAAATTATGATCTTTTGGTACAACAGTTAACGCCACTTCCACGCGAGGTTGTTCCGGATAGGGCCTTAGTTGATCATCATCCCTATTCAGCTTCTTCCCTATCCTCAGATTATCAATCTCGACTGAGTTCATACACTCCAGAAATATTTCGAAAGTCTCTTTACCTTTTTCTTCTTCATTTAATTCCTTTAACCTGTTAGGTAAAGGTAAAGAGTCAGCCTCAACAATAATTATGAACTCAGTTTTTACCTCTAAAAGATGTATCTTTTTCTGCTTCGAGCTCCTCCTCGACTTCTTTGACACAAGCAATTTGTTGAGGATTTACCTCAAAATTCTCAAGCTCCTCATCACTTTGTAAAGTTTCCTCATAAACGTTTATTGGGTACACCTCGGAATGATACGGCTACTCCTTTTCACTTTGCTGTTCCAGATGATTGATATCTCCCCATTGAGGCAGTGCATTTTGTTAGAATTGCATAACATCCTATCAGATTTGCTATACACCTTGCTGAAATAGCTATTGCATATTCTGTTAGAATTGTTGCATATCTTGTTGAATTTGAAGATTATTAGTAGTCATAATATTAAGCATTTTTTCTAGAGATGTACTTGAGTCATGTTGGCTCTCTGAATCTTGGGCACTAGACCATATATTTTTTGGAAATTGCCCTCCATCCTGTTGGAATTGTAGAGTATTATGCTGCAATTGCAAAGTATTAGCGTTCACAATATTAATCAACCCTTCCAGAGATGGACCGAAGTTGTGATAGGAAACTTCTAGTCTGTATGAGAATTATTGTTCATCCTGCAAACTATCATGGAAGTAATTCTGATTATCCCATCGATAACAAAAGTTAGGTTGATCAGTCTAAACATTGTTATAGGATTGAGAATGAGTTATAAAAGAAATTACCTCCGTCCATATCGATTTTTTTTCACAAACACAAAACCAAAAAGTGAAAAGATCATGAAATAATTGAAAAGAAATCAATTACGAACAAATATATTCAAAACACCAATTAAGTCACAAACAAAAACTAAAATACCGCACTCTTTGACAACGACACCAAAATTGACAGCGCATCGTAACACTTGTCAAAATAAAAACTAGACTACTATTATAGCAGTGGTGAGTCTAGGTCGATCCCACAGAGAGAGTGTGCAAAGTTTATGAAATGAAATTAATCAATGTTTAGGTTTAGGGGGTTTTGGAATTTTGGAATAAGAAAATAAGATGAAACTAGACTAACAAAAACAAATTAAAAAAAACATGCAAAAAATGATAAAATGGGGAATTCAGTAGGGACCCGATTCTTTGATTCAATCTTGGCCTACACCCTAATTAAGCATATTTCCTTGATTTGTTGTTCTTAAACCTCTCCTAGCAACTATTAATCATGGGTTAATAATTAACCTGAGTTTTCCCTTAAGTTTCGTTTAATCAAGATACGATCATTAATTAAACCTAACCACTGAATAACCTAGGATAACCTAGGATACGATCTCTATATTTAATTAGGCAGTAGCATTACAAACTAGGAAAACTGATTAATCAAGGCAACAACCACATACGATGTGTCATTTAATCTAGGTCATGTTATCCCTAATGATTACGAATCATTAATCGCTACACATGAATTTCAACATAACAACTACAGATTATATCGAAATTCTGGCAATGGGTTTGCAATTAAACGATTCAACGAACGCATTAAAATTATCTTTTCACAATACCCATTGGATTCATACACAAATAACCAAATAACGAAAATCTGATTATTCATACACAAAACCCAAATAAATTAACATAGGATAATACAATCAATTTCTAATGAGAGAAACAAACAACTAAAACAAAGAAATACACTTAACTTGAATCATCGACATCGATGTCACCTCCGAACTGGCGTCGAGACGTCTAGCCCTCCATGGGTCTACCCCAAGAAAATGCTTCAGCCCCCATTCAATGTCCCAACTGAAACCCCCTAAATTATTTCTTCACTATCGGGCCTACCTACTCTCTATCACAAGCTCTCTATCCTTACTATTCATTGATGTGACAATTAAACTTTGGTGGCCACACTCCTGTTCACTCTTCTTTTAAAGACCTACATTGTTATTATGTGTTTTAAGTAAAACACATGTGTTAAATGCACAACATCTGCGTTTAACACACAATGCCTGCCTTAGCGTCCTAGCCTCCTACTATGCCGTTTTACTCCACCTGCTGTTGTGTCATTTTTGGTCTCTTCCATCTACCCACATGCTGCCATATTGTTACAGCTTCCCTTGGCTTTTTGTTCTTCTTTTCCTTGCTGCCATTAATTCACATAAATTGCATGTATTCCATGCTCAGTTTTTCTACTTCTTTATCGTGAGAAACTTAGAATTTTTCTTATTTGTGTTTTGTTTTTTCCTTCTTCTTGTCTTTTAATGTTCTTCTTCCTGCTCTATGAAAGCAAGTAAAAATTAATCTTTAAAAAATGGTCAAAATATAGAGCTTCGACTCACTTTAACTTCTTTGCTTCTAAATTGTACCTAAAATCACATATGAGTTAAAGTGAGTATCTTAAGCAATTTCATGTCAATAATTGGTAAGTGTTATCGAATAATTTCATAATCAGTTAAGCACCTATCACCTGGTCTTGATGGTTTTATTACACATTTTTTCTAAAAAACCCTAGGGGCTCATTAAGATACTGAAAGTTTGGAACAAAACTTATCTATGATTGGAGGAGTTTGGTAATATTTTTTGGGAGAGAGTCAAGAAGGAAAAAAGTTTCCTCATGATTTCTTAGGATGCCTTAAGCTTTACTTCTAACCTATGCAACATCTCAAGACTTTCCCCTTACTCCCATTCTTTCACTTGCTTGGGAGTTCCAATCACTATTAGGAGGACCATATTTAGGTATTGCCAATATCTATTTGATATGATTTAAAAGAGAATTGGTAACTGGACTGACAAATTCTTGTCCTATGTAGGTCGATTATAACTTATAATTTTTATCCTTGACAATATCTCTACCTATCAGTCCTCCTACATTCTTATTCTTAACAAGATAAGTAAGGATATTAAGAGATTATTTAGAAACTTTCTATGGTTCAGAGATTCCAATGAAAAGACAAATGCCAAAGTTAGCTGGGATGATATATGTTTTCATAAATATGATTGGAGCGTAGGAATATCCTCAACACACACTGTGAACAAATGCCTCTTAGCAAAGAGGCTTTGAAAGCTAGTCAATGGAAAGAATTCCCTATGTTTTTTTGCCATTGTTTCAGGAATAACAACCTATAAATGGTCAAGCCTATACAAGACTCATTATGGAGTATGAAGTAGATTATGAAGCTAAAGGAATCTCTTTAACCCTCAATTCTAACAAAGATTGTTAATGGAAATAGAACCTAGTTGTAAGGTGATAATTGGGGAGCTCAGGGTCCATTATACCTACTCCCTTCAGCACAAATTAACCTTTATTTCCTTCAAATGTTAGAGTGAGTGTTATAATAAATGATGGGGATTGGTTATGCAATGGAAGATGTCAAGAAGTTCTACAGAGTTATCTCCTAAACTATTTACCAAACTCCAATAAGAAAGAAAAAGTAATTTGGATTAGGCATATATCATGCCAACTCTCCACTAACTCTTGCATGGATTTATTTAGAAGATCTAGCTCTAGAGTCCCTTGGTAAAAGCTAGTTTGGAACATATACCAAACTTTGAAAATCTCATTTATGTTATAAATGGTTATGAAAGGTTGGTTATCAACTATGGACCAGCTTAGAGGTTCTGCGAATTTATTAAACCCTAACTATAAATTATATATGAACATCCTTAAAACAATCAATCGCTTATTTTTTTGAGTGCTTATTCTCTAACTTAGTATGGAGTGATATGTTAGAAAGAAATAAGGTGTTCATATTAAGCAACTAAGTAGATTCAAATTATCTAATAAGCCTCCAATCTCAAACATTCGTGAAAGGATAGTGCAACAGTAGTTTATATTACATTTGGTTGCCTAGTATACAGCCAATAGAGAGAAGAAACCAAAGGGCTTTCTATAATAGGTGCTTGAATGTTGGCCCTGTGAGTCAAAAGGACATAACTTGGATTAGAGAATTAATAATGGTCAAAGGTGTAGATTTGGTGATATTTAAGGGTTAAAAAACATGTGGAATCTTTAAAATTATGTTATGGCTCCACTATTCTCCTACTCCCTTACTATAGGGTGAACGTTATCATGAATTGGTTTGACAACCCTTTGTGATTTTCATTTTGAAACTACTTTGGGACTATATGCCTTGAACATTTTCAACATATGCCTAGTAATATCATTCTTTAATTTCCAAAAAAAAATATTTTTAATAAATATTTAAAATTAGTTCTAGCATATATTTAAACCAAAATCAAAACATCAAACAAAAAGAAAAATATGCCATATTAACAACCAAAATAGATACAAATAGTTGGTAAAGATATAGGAAAAGAATAACAAAAAACAAAATGAATACTTATTAGCTTCTAGTTCAACACACTTAGAAAAAACAAAAAGAATACTTATTAGCTTCTAGTTTAACACACTTAGAAAACTCATTAAACACACTGAATCGATGATAAGGTGAGTACTAATTTGCAGAAATCAACCTTAACCTCATACTTGGACCATATTTGAGAATATAAAATATCCCAACCTAAAAATAGATAGCATCAATAAGCTCAAAAAATAATGATGTATGTAGCGATTAGAAGTAAAGAAAGAAACTATTAGAGAGTTAGGTAAAGAATGATCGACTACCTTAAAAGGATTAATAAAACTTTTTAGGGTGAAACAAATAGTGGTTGAGGGAATTAAGCGAATTTTATAAGGAAGAAAGAAAGGCAAAAGTTTTTCTTTTAATGAAATTTGTTGACATGTAAATATTTTGTCACATGAAAGTTTATTTTTTGATGAGTCCTACTAATGTAACATGCTACGCCATCACTATTAATTAGAGGATTAATGTTAGACCAGTTTTATAATAAATTTAAAATCTAATTATTTTATTATGTTTTAATATTTCTAGATAATATCATAAACTTAAATAAAATTTTTAATTTTAAATATAATTTATTCATATATTTATATATTAATTCTAGTTAATGAATGTAGTGTTGGTTTATTTCTTACAACCAACTGGAAGGTTGTAGTTTAGTGACATAATTATTCAAAGACATTCTTTATCTTACATATATTCAGATGTATATGGTAAAGGACAAAGGATAAATATACATTCAAATGAAATTATGATGAGATCCTAATTATAACATTCATATTGCATTTGTTTATTTTCTCTAAATTGTTCCTAGTTATTGTTCTATTGATATAGGATATTAATAAAAAGTAAAAGAACTAGTACATGTTATATTTTTTCCCTTTAAAGAAAGTAGTCGATCTCATAGGCTAAATTATAGAGATACTTAAAAAAATGTGTAGGTGCTTGATAAAGAACAAGTTCACTGAATTAGCCTCATACGAGACTTCCATTTGGAACACTCCTTGTATGTTTATGGAAATTATTATTGTGATGATTATATAAGTTATCTTTTGAATTAAGATTACCAAAGCATCTCATATAGGGATTGTTATGCTCTAATACCACTGTTGGAAATTGAGGCACAATCAAATAGTTATATAACTATTTCGTATGATTTCCTAAAAGTCAATATCACTTTAAATTATATAAAATGATTAATACATAAATTATAATAAAGTATGAATCTTAATTAGTACTTTATTATAAAGCTTAATCATTTTCTTGTCTTTTCCCTCAAACTGTTTTTGAAATTGACTCATTTCGACCACTACAATAGCATAACTATCAAACATCTAACGATATCCATAAAACATGTTAAGAGAACTATGCAACTATTGTAGAGAGGGTTGAGTAAGGAGTACTAGCTCCCTTAGAGCTTAAATCTATTTATAAAAAGTTTTGGACATTTTAGTAATTTAATTGAAATTAAATTTCAATTTCAATTTCAATTAAACTTTAATTAGAATTGAATACCAATTATGTCCAATTAAGATTCGATATCTCATATTGGTTCATATTTATTAACTATCACATATTTAATTATAAAATTTCTCAAACTTATAAATAAGTACAACTTGATTAAAATACTTTTTCTTTCTTTAATAAGTTCTTTGTCTATAACCCATTAAGTTTTGAAATATCTTAATAATGAATATAAATTATGACCCTAAATCATATTTATGATTAGAAAAAGTTGAATTCCTTTGATTTACCTTCAATTCTCTAATTAAATGATGAACACATCTTAACGTCCCCAATTAGAATTTTATTTCTATTTTATATATTTTAAGAATTATTTTTATTTAATTGAGATTAAATTGATTTAAATTCATGATAAACTTAGAAAAATGTTTTCTGACTGTTTGAAAATTGTTTACATAGGGTTAATTTTATTAGGAATGATTTAGAATTCAGTTTAATTTAAAGGGTTGAATCATTAAACTAAATTAGTTATCAAATTACTCACTAAAATTATGCAAAGCTTAAAAGGGTTATCTTTAATAAATAGATTACGTTAGATAAATTAATATAGTAAGATTACATAAATTAAGATGGGATTTTAATTTCAAAAACTAAAATAATTATTTTTCTTAATATAATCAAGATTAATAATTAAATGAATTCCTATTTAAATTTTGGAAATTTTGTTTCTAAAATAAAATTAATTATTTTCAATTAAATTGAAATTAATTAATTAGAATACTCAAAATTCAAAAAAATATTTTCTTAAGTAATTAAGAAAGGTGTTTCTTAATTAAAGTTATTTATTTCAATTTGATTAAGATATATTAAATTTATGATTTTGTTTGTTCAAAGATTTATTATTCTTTTTATTTAGAAATTGTTTCTTTATTTATGAACAATAAGATTTCTTGATTTATTAGAAATTATATCTTTCTTAATTAAAATTGGAAAGGTGTTTCATTTATTAATTAAGACAAGTAAGCTCTATACAATATTTTTGAAAATATTTTTTGATTTATTGAGGAAAGAATTTCTCATAAATTAAGAAATCAATGTCTAAATAAATAATATAAAAAATTTTCTTAACTAAATTAAAATTTTGTTTTACTTAATTTTGGAATTAGTTTCTTTTAATTTAAAAATAATTTTCTAATTAAGGAAAAATTATTTCCAATTATACTAGAAATAGTTTTTGATTGGATTAGAATGTGTTACATGTTAAATTTTGAAAATAGAGTTTTTAAATTATAAAAAGTAAGAAACATAATTTATTAAAAATTGTTTTCAAGCTTTGTTGTTCTCGATTAATATTGATTCTAGAAATCTTTAAAAAAAGTAAAATGACTCTTTGAAAATAGTTTCAAATGTTATAAATAGAATCAATTACTAATGATAGAGAAGTAATATAATTAATAGAATAGAAATTAACTTCAAGCTCTATGTCTAATCGAAACATTGTAGGATGAAATGATCGAATTATATAAAACATTTATGCTAGGAAAAATTAGTCAAAACTATTTATTTCAAGATATTTAGGTAGTTATAATGCATTTCTAGATGTCAATCTTTATATAAGAATATAAATTATTTAATTAGAAAATTTAAGATAAATTAAAGGAATTTAATCTATCTAATCATAAATATAATTAAGAATATAATTTATATCTATTGTCAATATATTTTAGAGACATACAAAGAATGTGTTTAAAAGAGAAAAAAATATTTTAATTTACCTTAACTTAATTGTAATGTTTGAGAAAATTTATCATTAAATATGTGATATTTAATAAATTCAATCAAATATGAGACGTTAAATTTTATTGGGACATAAATTGTATTTAATTATAATTAATTGTAATTTATTTACTTTTAATTAAATTACCATAATGTTCAAAACTTATTATAAATAAACTTAGTAGTTAAGAGAGTTACCACTCTTTACCTAACTCTCTTTGTAATACTTACATATTTCTTTCAATATGTTTTATGGATACTTTTAGAAGTTAAAAATACTAATTAAGATGAGCCGCTTATTAAAATGTTTTAAGAAAATGATAATCCATGCATTATTACAATTTATGTATTAGTCATATTATAGAATTTAAAGTGAGAAATCATATGAAATAATTTCATAAATAATATGAGATTAAATATAGTCCTAATTTCTCTAACATTTTCCATGTTAAATTTGTAGTGGTTTATGATAAGGTTACTTTCGTAGAAAATGTTAATAGAATTCTTTTTCTTGGAAAATGTTCGTCATGCATTATCTTGTGTATTTAAAGATTGTTTTCAAGTAAACAGCTATTTTCTTCCTACTTCTTGATCAGAAATCAACATGTTTCATATTTTCTTCGAGTTTGTTCGAATGACTCAGCACATTACATGAACACATTACAGCCAAATTCTGCACGAAAGGCTATTTATTTAACGATTTCTTAATTTTACCGTTTTACTATAAAAAATAACTTTGACGTGTCGGTTGCTCGAGTTGTGGAAACTCAGTGCTTGAACGAAGGGATGCATCAGAGGAGAAAAGCCCCGAATTATAGTACGCAGCTTCAGGACGAAGGAGCCTTTAACAATGAAGACAAAGTGTTTTGTGAATTTTTGCCACCTGTCCGTTCACTTCCATGCCAAAGCCATCCCTCTCCTCATTGAGACTTTACAAGTGTCACGCATCTTACATCCGTTCTCAACCAACCTTAAAAGTCTCGTACTCGTCTTTTGTTTATGAAAAACGTCTAAGCCCTTTAAAACCTCGGAACAAACCCTGTTGGCAACCCTAGCTGGGTATGACCCTTACTAGTTGAAGGATTGAAAGAGAGATATGAAGACGGACAAAACTGCAAAGGCCAAGAAATATTCCTTGGGAAGATCAAGAAAAGGCTGCATGAAAGGTAAAGTAGGTCCAGAAAATGCACTATGCACCTATAGAGGAGTCAGGCAAAGAACATGGGGAAAATGGGTAGCTGAGATCAGAGAGCGAAATAAGGGTAACAGGATTTGGTTGGGAACTTTCAACACTTCTTTTGAAGCTGCAAAGGCTTATGATCAAGCTGCACTCAAGCTCTATGGCCCCACAGCTACTCTTAACTTTCCACACAACACAACTCCTGGCTACTCTTTGACCACAACTGATGATGAGAGTTCATATGAAGATGCCATGGCATGTCGAGAGGATGTTGGTGCAAGTAACATTGAACTCAGTACTGCAAGTACGTTACTTGGAACTGATTCAACAATATCCTGTGAGAAATCAGTTGCAGGTGTAGATAACAATAATGGGTTCGGGAAGAGCTCAAGTTTAGGATCTATTGGTGGAGGAGAAAGCATGCATTGGCCTGGGTTTCCTGTTGAAAATTAAGATTTGTTGGAAGTTAACGGTATGGGGATTACAATGGGTAATTTAATCGGTGGTGAAGGGTCAGTTTGGCTGGTTTCAAGACCAATGGACCTTATAAAACCTTCCTTTGGATATCTACTTGCATCTAGAAGAGGTTCCTTTTTTATGCTGCATAGACACAGATTTGTGATCTTTCACTTTTTTATTTTGCTCTGATTGTTTCCTTTTCGGGAATAAGGGACAATAGATGGTCAAAGGAGAGTTGTGAAGACCGGAAGGGTATGGATGGATTGGGATGATAGTATGTACTTATCGTGATTTCTGTACACGTTTCTTGGTTTTCATGCTTTGGTCAATTGTTTTATGTTTGATAGTTCAAAGCGATAAGAAAATATAAAATCTTGTTCACGGTTTTTTATTTGACTGATCAGCAGGAAAAGGGCTACCAGTAACGAAAAAGATGATTCTCCCAAAAGAACTAGGGCGTTAGGTTGTTAGCTTTCCTTTTCTGTTTTTTCTTAGTCTTCCAAAAGAATTACGGGATCGTTAGGTTTATGATCGAATCACAGGCGTAGCAGAAAACAAAAATTTTTACGGATTCCGAGCAAATCCCGATAATTGTATAAACTTGAATAAAACATAAACGATTTAGAAATTGTACCTTGCTCGCTATACTGATGAAATATCTACGAAACTTTTTTCGGTTAATCAATCACTAGCTGTTCAAGCGTCTAATCTCTGATGATATCCACAGAGCAATTCTCAAACTGCTTTGAGAGGAAAAAGACAAAAGTGCTAGCTTCTAAAAACTTTTCTCGTTTAAATAGAAAATCATAAGAGTCTTTTAATAAAATTAAATCTCTTTAATTATAATTAAAATCAAATTCTAATTATAATTAATTTAATTTTAATAAAATCAAATATC